>JASCZW010007999.1:0-56721 GCA_034211315.2 Aedes japonicus
GTTACATATCGTTGATAGCTGATTATCCTTTTTGCTTTCATGATTTCATCAACCGTGTATGTTGTTTAAATTTTTGAGTTATGATCACTTTTTAAATGCGTCCAATCCTTTGAATCGGGCTTACATCTTCGTGCTTCATACTGGAGTACAATTTAAAAACAAAATCGAATTGCAACCGACACGAAAAGTGGTCAGAAGGTTTTAAGTGTTAATATTTTGGCCATTTCTCCAAAAAAAAAATACATCAAAAATTTCAACAATCGATCGGAAATATTCCTACGCATCAATTCCAACAGAGGACATTGTTGATTTTGGGCCACATCCTATTGGAAAAATTTCTACATGGTAAGCATTGTCTAGAAAAGAATGTTAATTCGAAGAATATTGCATTATACAATGAAAAATCGCCATAGATTTAGTAGCGTAGTCCTATGTTATCACTTTGAACATCCATATGACATTGTACCTTTCAGTTTTAACGTAGGACTACGTTTCTTTTTTCTATACTGGTCTCATTTCAAAATTTTGAAAATGAGAACGTTACGCTAAAGTGAAAGTCTTCGCACCCTAATAACTCCAGTTCAACTGAACACAATGACTTTATTCATACATCATTTGATCAGAATAACTTACAAATTTGTTGCAATAAAATTTTAATAAGTCCTATTAGTATAAGTTGTTCAAATTTTTACTTATAAATGACCTTGTTTGCCACCAAATCCGTATCTGAAAAGTTTAAAATGTGATGTAGACGGTAGATGTTCGCTCATCGCCATGAGGCACCAAGAGCGCAACAACAATGCTTTTTGGCTAGAATGAAAGATATGAAGAGTAAAGTTTTGATTAGTTCCGCCAGTGTGCGGCAGGATTGGAAATGTAACAGATGTTTTTAGGAAAATTGAGCGAAAAGGGCGCATGCATACAGTGGTACCTCGAACACCACTGTTGTTGACCCACAGCCAAACGCCTCGTCATCCCCACCTCGGCGACCCCTGGCGAAACTTTCACAGTTATCTGTAAAACTCCGCCTGAGCTTTCGGTCACATCCCACCGAAATCCGCCAAACCGGACTACCGAAAGCCCAGCCGCCGAGAACCCCGGCAAAACCCTGCAGTGGGATGTTAGGGCAAAAATGTCGTTGGTTCGAGTACCACTGTACACATGCCCTTTTCGCTCAATTTTCCTAAAACATCTGCTATGTTTCCGAGCCTGCCGCACACTAGCGGAACTATCAAAAACTTTCTCTTCACATCTTTCAATTCTAGCTAAAAACATTGTTGTTCACTCTGCGCCTCATGGTGATGAGCGAACATCTCCTTCAACATCATAATCGTTACCCACGGAGAATATATAACATAACAATTACTGTAAATTAAAAATGTGGTTTTCTTCTTCCTGAGTCTTCAAAAACGGGTAGCAAAATGGTTCAAATTGTCTTCTTCTTTTTTGTTTCCCAATGTTTTATTCCATGTTTAATACAGCTATAACCACACCCCTAAGCTGCAAAATAAAATGCTTTTTTTCATAACTGAAGCCTGTCCTCTCTTTCAACATTTTGCTTCGTTCTGCATTTTCGAGAATCTCTTCATAACCTGAATTTCAGGGAAAGTCCTGCAGGAGAACTTCATGGAAGTTCTTCAGAAAACATCATGGAAGTTCTGCATATAGCTTCATGGAAATTCTGCAGAGAACTATAGGAATGTTCTGCAGAGAACTACAGGGAAGTTCTGCAGAGAACTCTAAGGAAAGTTCCGCAGAGAATTTAAGGAAAGTTCTGCAAAGAATTTCAGGAAGTTCTGCAGCGCATTTCAGGGAAGTTCTGTACAGAATTTCAGGCAAGTTTTTCAGAGAACTTCAGGAAGTTCTGCAAAGAACCCCATGCAAGTTCTGCAAAGAACTTCGCGCAAGCCTGCAAAGAACTTATGCAAGTTCTGCAAGAACCTCTGCAAGTTCTGGCAGAGAACTATAGGAAGTTCTTCAGGGAAGTTCTGCAGAGAACTGCAGCAAAATCCTGCGAAAAATTTCAGGGAATCCTGCAGAAGAACTTCAGGGAAATAATGCAGAGAACTTCAGGAAAGATCTGCAAACAACTTCAGGAAAGTTGTATGAAGTTATCTAGATGGAATCCAAAATACGTAACCGGTAAGTAGCATACGGCATCGCATTCTTTCCAAAAAAAAAATTCAACGATCCCTCGATAATTGACAGCTCTATGGTTTCCCAAAAATGTTTTAACATATTTTCCTTGAAGCGCTCCGGTGCCGCTTTTCTGAACCGGTGGAAAGATTTTTTTTAATTTAACAGCTTCCATATTTTTCCATACTAAAGGGCTACTGAAAACTCCTGCTTTCCATTTTGGCATCTGATAATTTTGGATTGTTTTGCAATATGTAGGTGAAAGCTGCACTTTCTTTATATTTGCTCTTCATAGATTCGACAAAATAATGTCGTTTGCCAAATATTGCCATCGATGAATAATCGCCACTCTTTCGGTTCGTGTTGTATCGTCAAACAAGCCACCGACATCATGACAAAAGCAAATTCCATCCTTATATGTAAAAATGAGGACTAGAACTCTCGTGTTCGCTTCCGTTGTGTTGTAGTAATTTTAACGTCACCATCGAGGTGAGTTTTCATTCATTGAGATGTGAAATTAGAAGCTCTGCATTATCTTTTGTTAGGCTCGGACAAGACACTTGAGTGCACTTGAGTGGAAAAACATATTCCAGCCGCATAATTCACTTCGTTTTAATATGCCGAAAAGACGTGTAAAATAAACAGCTGTCAACTGCTATGTCATAGTCTTTTTCGCAAAGCAGACAACAGCAAGATTGAACAATTGGTCAAAATAAACGAGCTGGTCGAATGGCATGAGGATGCCCCAATGGGCGGGAAGAAGAGTCCGCTCCTCTATTCACAAACCGTTAGCAATGAGGTGTTGACATTCCTACTCTCGCCATCCAGTCTTTGTTTCAATCGGGCGCCCTGATGGCCCCTCCCATTCCGGCAACATTAGCATTCATTTAATATTACCGTATTTATAGGGTAAGCGTGATGTAATGTTAGCCTCAGCTCCTTCATTCGGCCTATGTACCAAATGTTCTCATTAATTTAGCGATAATCAATAAAATCTTGTTGCCATATTAGGGATGACCGATGTAATCCGAAGCAATTGAGACAATATTAAAAGTATGTAAAGTTTTAAGTGGTAATGTACATGAATTTGTGGTTGCTTTCGTATTTAAGTCGCTCATCTAAACACAAACCGATGGAACCAAATCATTAGCATAGTGAACTATAAAGGTTTTAATTATTGAATGGCTGATAAATCACATATGAACATCACTTTTGAAAGAGTTTCTTCGAGGCAGTTCTACTTTAGTTTGTATTGTGAAATGTTGTAAATCGAATACAGCCAGCAATGCCTTAATTAATAAAATTAGAAAAAAACAGTAACAAAGACTGCATTTAGTAATACAATTCGTCTGAATGAGACGAAGTTGCATCGGCGAAAAGACCGAATTTGGTGCTTATAGACCGACATTAAATCCATATCCTCGAATGTTTCTGACTTTATAAAAAGAGTTGCGTAACTTTTCATGATACATACTACCAAATGTCTTTTCAAACTTATTTTAGCAAATGTCTAACTAGTTGAATCTCGCTAACAGCTTAAAAACTTTATGAGTTATAATAAAAATTGTAATTGTTGCTATTTTAAATCGGTGGGTGCTCATGCGAGTGAACTTCAACAAAACCCAACAATGCTGGATGGTTTTGGCAATGTTACTTGGGTTTGGACCGCTGGATTGTTTTTTTTTAAATTAAAACGGTCAGTTCTATCCTTCGTCTCGAGGCATGAATTTCACGGAGGACCTGCTTGTCAAGGTGTCTTCAGGCGCAGTGCACAGTGGGGAAGAACTGAGGAAAACCAAGGAAAAAATATGTAACCTTTGTCACTTTTAAGCGCGGCTTCTGTAAAACAAGGGCCATTTCTGTTTGAAAATTGTCTGGGAAATCGAATGCAACTGTTTTCAATCACCGGGCACGGATATGCGTTATGGAGTTAACAAGCCTGATTTCATCTTACTCTCATCTCCTTATATTTCTCCTTGAATAATTTGCGATTTCTTCAGTACTCGAGAGCCAAGATCAACAAAATAGGGGACCAGTCCCATGTAAAGCGGGAAAGTCGAACAAAAGCTGCTTCAACCAACGCACGGCTTTGCGAACGAAGATATGGCTGGTTTTACTCCACTTCCCCACGTATTCTTTGAATAGTTTCTTGATATCTTTGCTCGGAGGCGGCTCAAGATCCAACTCATCCATGGACTTGTCCTATATAAAATTTCCTTAAAATCGAATAAAAGTTTTTTGATCTACCGAACGGTTCTGGGGGAACGGAAGACGTGCCATGTGGATGTGCTAATATATTTTGTTCACAGAGCCGTGCGGTGGTTAGTAACAACCTCTATTTGATTTTCCAGGAAATTTCACATTGGACTAGTCCTATTTATTGATCTTGAGCGTCTCCGAGCAAAGATATCTATGAATTATTCAATAATATAGGGATAGGTGAAGATCAGCCATTTATGTTGTTCACAGAGCCGTGCGGCATGATGAAGCCACACTGTTGATTCTTCAAGAAATTTTACATAGCACTAGTCCCATTTTGTTGATCTTGAGCCAACTGAACAAAGATATCTTTAAACATATTCAAGAATACAAGGGAAGTGGGGTAAAACCAGCCATATTTTTGTTCACAGATCAGTGCAGTTGTTGAAACAGCTTCTCTTCGATTTTCCAGGAAATTTCACATGGAATTAACACTATTTTGTTGATCTTGAGCCTCTCCGTGCAAAGATATCTATAAATTATTCAAGAATATAAGGGTAAGTGGGTAAAATAAGCTCTATACCTCCACAACCATATCCGTGCGAGTGATTGAAACCAGTTTCATTTGATTCCCCAGACAATTTCCAAGCGGAAATGGCCTTGTTTACAATCCGCGCTTAGAAGCGACAAAAGTTACAGATTTTTTCATTAGTTTTCATCAGTTTTTGCCCACTGTGCAGTGCCTTGGATTTTCATAAAATATCCATGAGTAGTGAAAATGATTGCATCCCAGTGTAATTATGATGTTTATATTTCCGGTTTTCATGGTTACCGCTGTAACTTCTATGCCAACTGAATTTTGTTTGGGGCAATGAATGAAGTCGGCTCTAAGTGCGGATTAAAAATCTGCTTTCACTGTTGTTTCGATTATCGATCGGTAAGCATGAATTTGATTGGACGAAATCTGGATATCATCTCTTTTGATGCTTTTTTTTATTATTAAGTGATTTTGAATCCTAATACGAACATGGAACAACCTGAGCCGTCATCATCGTTCCATAAAAATTGATGCTAGCAATATTGAGCAAGAATACCCCTGGTTCTTACATATTTTCCGACCCCGACGGGTAATTGATATTCATTGTGGTTTATTGTATATCATTTCTGACATTTCGTTCATATTAAAAATGAACATGTTTACATAAATGCATATCAAAACATTTTGAAAATCGAACGTTCATTCCTCTGATTACCTTTGTTGTCACGAGTTATCATTTGATTTTCGCTTGATACTTATAGGTAGTCAATGTTATGTTGCCTGAAAATCCACGCTTTTGAATCTAACGAGCATGACTTTATCAAGACTGGTTCAAGCGGATAAACAGATGTGCGGTGTATTTTTTATACGGTTCGCGTTGTCATTCACTATCGGGTACGACGTACTACTACTGTTGCTCCTCCTGGTGGATTGTTTCAACATTTTTACTTGTTGATATCGTGTCTACCCATTTAAATGGGTAGGCGCAGTTTGCCGATAAAATGGGTAAAAAATTTCCACAGGAGTGAACAACAATATTATTAAATCGTACCCATTACCGGGTGAAGTAGTACTAACGCTGTTGGGTGTAGATGGCAGACGAGATCGTGAAGAATATCAACCCCCCAGCGTTACAAGGGACCAATGACGGTTTTCGCGCCGGACTCAAAACAAAATGTCGGCAGCGCCTTCTCAGATTACAACGAAAACTTTCTGGGTGTGTAGACCATGACTAGATAAGCCACATACTTAGTTTCTTCTATTTTTTTCTAGACTGTGTTTTGAAAGGCTAAGCAACTTTTTTATCGATTTTTTGCAAATGAGTTTAATAAAAAATGACTACTCCTACAAAAAAGTGTTGTATGGGTGATTATCACAAAATAAGTCAAGTTTTTAAGAAAAAAATATTGAAAACCAAAGTGGGAGCCCCACACTGCTCACACAAACATCATTTGAAAAATTGGAAAGTCGATTTTAAAAACACCATATTTTATTTCGATAAAATTTGTCGCAAGATAGGTAATTATGTTCCGTACCAACCGTTAATACATCACAAGCTGGGCACTTTTTAGGAAACAAAGTTTTTCTAACAAAAACTTTTTCATGTTCCATTGATTTTTTTTCAGTGTATTTTGTTATCAAAAACTTGATCAGGTGAAGACCATAACCATCCCAGAATCCAAATGAAACTCCACTTTTTTAGAGATTTTGTTCTATTTATTCAATTATTTTGGAAAAGGGTATTAATGTTTGATCGCAATATGTATTGAATTTAACTTTTATATATTCATTTATTTATAATGTCTCATATATACATAATATAATATTTGTCTTAGAGCTAACAGATGTGCGGTGTATTTTTAACGGTTGGGTGTAGGTGGAAGATAGATCGTAAAGCACATGAACTCCCACGTAACAAGCCCCAATATTCGTTGATCGATTTTTTTCATCGACATTCTTTTTGGTTTACCACAGGGTTAAACCAACCGCCAGGGTTAGGTCGAGAGAATACGTTGCATTGCGGCGGCGTTATTCACAGACGAGAAAGTCTTCAAAGAAAGAACCGATCAAAGAGATTCAAGGCTCTTTTCAAATGTTACGCGAAAAACTGTGAAATGTATGCAGATCGGCCTAAACTAGCACACTTTAAGATTTCCCTTTAGTAGCAAAGGTTTCCTTACAAACCATGTAGTTGTTGCTGACGTAGGCTAGGAGATTTCTTGATGGAAACAACGATTAATTAATCGACAGTTCGTATTACTCACAGGCTAGTATGCAGCTTAAAAGTAATGTCCATTAGGATAGAACAAGCAATGGTCAGGAAATGCTTTTACACGGAAACAAATCCGTTTCTGTTTTCTTGAATAAAAAGTCATGAAACGAACGTTAACTTTATTTCATGAATTCTTGACTTTTATTCATGATTTAAATTACAGATGCAAGTCATGAACTTAGGTAAGCTTCATTAGTCAAGATTCTTTTCAAGAATTACAATAGCGAAGTAAGTACATCCACCTAGTACTAGTATAGCTCTTCTCATCAGCACTAGGTTCGAATCCGAACGGTAGATTTATTTTTTTGTTTACATTCAGAGTCAATAAAGTAGATTTGTCAGATTCATGCAAAAAGTTTTCAGTAACAGGAATTCAGCTCATGTTTTTGACCCGATTTATTCATGATTTCATTGCGGCGGAAAAATAGTTCATGATGTCATGAATATTGTTCATGATGTATATTCATAACACTGAAATACAATCACGTTCAAGTGAAATCGCGACCCGTTTTTTTCTCAGATTAGAAGAACACATTATTTCCGTGTAAACTGCCGGAATTACTCACCTTTGTATGCAGCTGAAAAGGAGGGCAAGCTTCGTAACGTTGGTAACTCCTGCCCCTTTAATCTTAATAGGGCTGTCACTTTTGCTTACGGAATAAAATTCCTTTCGATTATTCCGCAAGTAAAACTGACATTATTGAAATTAATTCAGGTCTTTACTTATCAACTGCATACTAGGCTTAAAACATTAAATGTGTGATGAAAAGTATAAACGTTTAATCGGTAGCCTCTAGTGATCGTTTCCATGTACCAACTGGAGCTATAATGTTCGATTATTAGCCTCCCTCGTGGATGTGATTCATGTTTCCACCGTTCAGTTTGGAGTGGCTTTAAATAGAAATTCATTACCAACCTGATTGACAGTTGTTTACTGAACAGGTGCAAATTGTTGATCAGTAGAACACGGATGGGGCTGGTAGGACATCCACTTTGGCCGTTTAACACTGGATTGAGTAAGTCAAGTGTATTTTAACCATTTTAACCAGACAGGGAACATTCAACAACAAGCGTGTCGGATGTTTGTCACAAAATTCCCATGGCGTGCTTGTGTAGCGCGAATTCAACGAGAAAAAATCAACTCCAACTCAGTTTGCTTTTGTAACATGGGGGGATAGGAATGCACTTTTGAAAAGCGGAAGAGTGTCCTTCGCGAAGCGAAGCCAACTGCGACGATGGTGATCGCGGAAAATGTATTTTTCGTTTCGGATGTTGACGAGAAAATCCCTCAGTTTTGACACGTTCCCGGGCATCCGGTTCGTTCGCGTGCAATATTTTTAAAATTGTCCCCTACTTACTGGTGTGTTTGTGGGTGAGGGTAATGATCATTCATCGATGACCTTAACCGCTCTCATCAATATTCAGAGCGAAACGAGGGAAATTTTGACCTTAATATGTCGACCGGCTAAGGGATGGATCACCGTCATCCATGATGGCGTTGCAAATTTCTTCTTATTTTTTTCGCCCGTATTCTGAGAGCGGAAAGAAGATAGATGAAGCGTTTGTCGAAACTCGCTGAGTGAAGGATAGATTGCTTCCGCTGACAAGGGCTAATGAACCAGCAGCAAGGTTACGTTGGGCCTCTCTACCAGATGCGCCTAACAGAGGAAGTTTATTTGCGAAAGAAACGATAGACTCAACAAAATCTAAGTTTAAATCCATCACTTCATTTAAAACCAGGTGACCGTCCGAAACCGTCTCAACCGAAACCGAAATAAACACCTCAAGTGCGGTCAAGGAAACCATTCAAATCATCCGGCGCGGTGTGATGCGTGGGCAATGTCAATCAAAATCCACTGCGCTGATAAACGACGCCGAACCGAAAGTCCCAAATGAGTGAAACCATTCATCCAATTTCTGGGAAACCGCCCCAGAGGAAAATCTGCTCTATTGCTGATTTGTTGCCAAATGAAAAAAAAAATCGCCAGAAGACGAGTGTTCGCCAGTTTTAAACAAAGACCGATTCCTCCGTTGGCTGACAGCGAAAGTGAAAAATATATAAACTGTCAAAATTAATCACATTCAAGAAAACACATGCAATAACAAAGCAACCGACGCCAGTTGAGGAGCGCGTAGTCGAGCGGACAATTAACTGGAAAAATGGAATCGAAGTCCCATAAAACATTTCGTCCGTGAAAAGACTGGATTGTTTGACACATGAAAAAAAAAACCTAACCATAAATTCGTTGTTGGAAAGGAAATTTCCACCGTTTGATCTGCTGCTTCAAAAATATCTTAATGCCCCGAGAATGGATGTGTTTGATTCGGGATGTTCCGTGGACAGACGCAATTCTGGGATGTCGCACATGCATGGGGAAATTTCGTCTGGCCGGAGAATCTGGGCGGCTCACGTGCTTGAACCGATCGTCGTCCCACATAGGAGACTGACTGTTCTGTCGGGTGGTAGGTAATTGGCTTGTAAGATATGCAGAGGACCTGCACGGCGGTTGCCAAAAACTGTTTCGAGCGCAGTATTTTTTTTTTTTAGTCGACTTCATAATTTGAATGAGCCGTGTGGAATCATTTATTTTGGCCTAGACCAAAAGCCTACCGGTTTTTTGAGTGATGTTTTCATTTTCGATGCCAATTTGTTTTCGGTGGTAGATAGTTTGTTTTCGTTGGGACTTTCGGCACATAGGTGTGGAAACTCGTTGATGAGTCAACAGATCGGGTTATTCAATTTAATCATATTTAGCAGAATTTTATCTTCTTAAGGTGAAGATAGATTAGGGCCACAAATGGCGGCTAGTATGGCGCCTAATCGACTCCATCCCTTTTTTCTTGGACTTCTTGTCAATCCTCTATGAGCATGAGCATGATTGACCGCCCGAGGTTGCTACTCCGTTATTGCCAGATCAGCTGTTATTACACAGAGAACCAAAAGATGATACTTGGAATCAGCATACATCCTCAATGCGTAAAAACTGGTGATCCCAAACTAAGACAATACCTTGCCCGAATGAAGGTCAAGTAGGGGATGGGTGTGAATATGTTGACGTCATACTCGCTTTGAAAAAAGCCGAGAAATCCTCTGCACTTTCACGAGGAATTACTGGGATGTTGGATAAAAATGGTTGGGTTTGCAGCGGGATCCGTTTTGGTAAACGGTGTGCTTAATTTAATTAACGTCGGTAGCGAATAAGATATTCAACTATGTCCCCGGTTTATTCTCTGTACAAAGATGCTAATGCTGCACAGAGAGTTATTCAAATTATGGCACCGATTTAAACCAACAGTAAGAATGCTGTTGGGACCACTCCTAGGGGCAAGACACTGAGCAATCCTGAGTAACTCTGAGCAATTATGAGCATCTCTTATTCGCTGGATTCATAATGTGCTATTCAACATACGTACCTTTTGTAAACCTTGGTTTCGACAGTAAAATTGCATATTTTAAACAAGAAAGTTCTGTCGTGAAGGGTTACCGTAGCAACGTTGTGGTAATCCTCACCCGCTAGTCATAAAATTAATATGTAATTAATAATAATTTGTCTAGATTGTGTTGTTTTAGTTTGGTTGGAACTTGTGTCGGTCCCCTGTATGAAAATTAATTAGTCGCGCCATCATCTGCCTGATCTCTCTAAGTAATTTAGTTCTAGATAAGTTTATCCTAGATTTAGAAATAGAAAATATTATAAAGTAAATTCAACCACATTGCTCAACATTGTATGCGTTACCTATGTGAACCGCTAGCAATATGTTGCACCAATAGATTTTAAATATTTAGGATAATAACTACACTGTAAATTCTACTGTAATGCAAGTAAACTAATTTTAAGCCCACTATTTTTATGCTCACAATTGAATTAAGCTTAAAAGATGAATACTAGATTAAGGGAATTCACGTATGATCGATCACTATCGAATATAGAATTTGGCAAGATGACGTCACTAGTGATCGTGTGGTTCATCCTGATGAATGGAATTGAGTTTTGACAGGTATTCGTGAATCTTAGAGGGTTTGAGCTGTTTAGTGGAATACTTGTAACTATAAATTAGGGCAGCCCTAAGTTTGCACCTTTAAACTGAAGAAATGATCCATTAAAAATTGAAATTCATTCCATAAAAAACGTATTCATGACCCATTAAACTCTGGTCAATATCCATAATAAAATGGATATGATCCATAAAATTTATCAATGTGATCCGTAATTTATATAAAATTAAGCAATAAAATGTCAAAAAAGTACCGTTATATATCTAGGGTATGATCAATAGAATTGTACGGATTACCCATAAACATATAGCGAGTGTTCCACAAAAGGTTCAATATCATTCCTTAAAGTTGTAAAATTGATCCTTAGAATGTAACGTTTGTGAATTTAAATATATACACATGATCAATACATTATTGATCCAATCGTCAATGATCCATGATAGTTTTGAAAAATTAACCACAAGCTTCTAAATATGGCCATAGGAAATAAACTTTGGGCATTTAAAATAATATGTAGGATCCATAAATTATGCCAGAATTATTACAATGTTGGGTTTATATATTTTTTAACTTTGGCTACGGTGAAATCGATCCTTGACTGCGCTACTACTCAGATCTATTAACATGTCGGTTTTTTTCAGCTATGCGGCTCAAATAGTGCTATTAAAGAAGGATCGCTTTTTAGAAGATTTTAAATTTTTCAGAGAGCTGATTTACTTTCGCAATTTCACGTTCTTTTACGACCGCAACTGCGACACATTTTTCCCAATAAATTTGTTAAAGAAAACTCGTGCAACTAGAGAAGATTTTCCTATATTAATCTCATCACTTTGCAATTCATCCTACTTGAATTAAACAATGGACAGGTGACAGGATTAGTTAGTAATGTTTGTTGTTGTTATTAAAAGTAAGCAAACATTATTAGAAAACGAGACCGATCCTTCAACTGCCCAATTGTTTGATTCATCGTAGGATGAATAAAGGAACAATGAGATTAATATGGGGACAGTTACTCTACATGTCAAATTTAAGGCTTGATCAAACTGTTATTTAAGATTTTTTTATAGAATTATGCCGGGCAAACGCTTGCCGTCCAACTCGCTATCGCTCGTCGGACCTAACTACAAAAAACATCCTCCGTTTGCATTATACCGGGCAAATGCTTGAATCAGTCGTTAACTTGAAGACGATATCGGAAACATCGACCGCTTTCTACTTCCTTAGTTCTTCAATCCTCAACTGCTCAGCAGGCAACATTGATATTTCTAGCACTTGGAGTACAGCATAACAAATCGTGGCTACTATGTCACATTGTACAATATAGTGTGTCTAACTGAGGAGCTGTTTGATTTTTTTTTTCTGAAAACCAATGTTCGGAAAAGTTGAAGTTAAGTAAATTTTCTATAAGAATAATTTGCTATGGATCATTTATATGAGTTTATAGATTATTATTCATTGTTTTATGGATCATAGATAATTTATTTATGGAACATTTTCAATAATTTATGAAACATGTGCACGTATTTTAGTGCACAAATGTTACATTCTGTGGATCAATTTTACAACTTTAAGGAATGATATTGAACCTTTTGTGGAACACTCGCTATATGTTTATGGGTAATCCGTACAATTTTATTGATCATACCCTAGATATATAACGGTACATTTTTTACATTTTATTGCTAAATTTTGTATAAATTATGGGTCACATTGATAAATTTTATGGATCATATCCATTTTATTATGGATATTGACCAGAGTTTTATGGGTCATGAATGCGTTTTTTGTGGAACGATATTAAGTTTTTAATGTATCGTTTATTAGTTTTTATATGCAAAAGTATGTTTGCCATAAATTAGAAGAAAAATTAGTAATCTCCATTTAATTCCAACTACCTTTGCTTATCTTCGATAGATACGCGTATTCGTGGTTTGTTTGTTTTCGAATTCAAACAGATGAAATAAACAAACCACGGACTCCTGTAAAAAAAAGTTCATCCGATTCATTTTGCGAGGTTATGTTAGGTTGGTGTAAAACTCAATTGTTCTGATCTTCAATGCCATCTCCTTTGGCCCATTGATTATGATAAATCCATCGTTACGGCCACTATTGAGCTGTCGATACTGTTTGGCCACAGTTGAACTGTGACAGGGGGCTCGTCGTGACAATGATCCTATAGAAATTTCGCTTTTGGACTCCAAATCGACGCAATCTTCACCAAAACGACTCTATCCGATGTTTGTCCTGTTCCCTCAAATCCAATATGCGTCACGGCATCAGCACAGTTGAAGCCAACGTCAAATTGGTTGGGTCAATCAATCAGTACAATAGGAATATGTGGCATTTAATAACTGCCGAACGGATCACCTCCAAAAAGAAACCAAGCCGAATCAACCAATAGCAAAACTAGAGTTTTAAATATTTGCGGTTGGTCGGACCAGCTTGGTCTCTTTTTGTCGGTTTGTTTGTGGCATCCTACAAGAAAGACATTGAAACAATACTAAACAATCTAATTCGTAGCCAAATTACTCTTCCAAATATTGCGACATATCTAGCCTGAAATGAGAGCTTCTCACGATACGATAATAAATATTTTTCCCAAACAGTTAAAAAAAACTGCTGTTATTGGTTGCCATGGTTGCCACCGTCACCATCGTCTTATTCAAGCCAGTGCTGCCAGAATACTTTAGATCGAGTTATAACTTAAACAAGCTGATGGAAGCTGATGCATTCTGAGCAAACGTGAGTTTGATAATTAAGTATGAGTGAAGTGGTTTTTTCGTTTTCGCACTCATTTTTTGGCATTGTTACCACTCTATATCTTGGGGAGAGAAGAAAATCATAAAGTGTTGTTATGGCTGAAATGTGCCGCTGAAATGTTAAAAATCACATAATCATCGCATACCAGTTAACCTAACAAACACGGTAGCATACTTTCTCCATAAAAACTCTTCGCTTCAAATGAAATAAGACGCGATTTTCACCGAATTTCCTCCCGAACTTTTCAAATTCGCAACACTGGCCCATAACCTTTTCGTGTGACCGACTAAATAACTGACAGTGGAAAAATAAACACGTCCGCTTGCGCCCGAAGCTTGCTAAGCTCTCTCAGGACTTCGCATCAATCCTCCAACGGCTAAAGTCAAATTTTTCACAAAAAAACCATAGCAAAAACTAGCTTTGTGTACAGTTCTTTCTCATAAAAAAACTTGTGGTTCTCTTGTGTTCGCAATGAAACGGTAATGGATTAGACGGCATCCTCGAAATAATCTTTATCGAGAAACAACTTCGAAAAAATCATATTCATGCGTTTGAAATTACACTTCAATTTAACCCTTAAAGGGGCAGGACGGACTTTTTATTTTGAAACTATGCCATCTGAGCAATTACATGAAACATGTCTAACAATGATCAAGAAGAGTGTAATAATTATATGTCATTCATCTTCATTGATACCAGTCGTTCAAGCCTCTCCAAATTGTCCTGAAGTTCAGGTCAACGGATCTACTAAGTAAACCATGACTAGTGTTCTTAGCAACGCAGCATACTCAAACAGACACAAAATAGCTATACGAAGGGATTACAATTTATTTACCTCCATATAAGATGTTCTCCAAATTGTGCTGGAGTAAAGATAGCTCCTCCAAAACTAGTGTAATGCCCCTAATATTGTATAATGCCTTCGCTTATTCGTAGTACCAGTGCGCATCGTTTTCGACCAATTTCCATTTATATTTGTTGTTCTAAGTGCTCCAGGTCAAGCCATAAAATCTATTGAATCAACCACATATAGTTCCTTTGGAAGAAGCATTCTCAAACAGACTCACGGAGGTTGTGTGCATAAAAAGCTATCTGTTTTTCTACATATCAGATATTCAATGTTCTTCAAATCATCCTGGAGTTCAGATCATATGAACTACTAGATCAACCATCTGACCCAGTGGCCTTAATAACCCAGAATATCCCAACAGACTCAAAGAGACTATACAAATGGAATGTAGTACATTTCCCTCCATGTAAGATGTTCTAGGTTCTCCAAATTTTGCTGGAGATTAGATAGTTCGTTGTAGTAGTCCTAGAAAGTTAACAAGAAAATGAAAAAGATAAGTAATTTCCTTTTAATTCCAACTACCTTCATTGCTCCAACATACTCATGTTGGAGCGTCAACTTTGACGCCAGCTGTAGTCCAAAACACTTAATAAAAACAGTTCAAATTTTGTCCACATTAAACTTTGTATTGTTTTAAGTCATGGAGATATTTTTAATATCCTACCTAAATTTTTCACAGAAATACGGATTTTTGAAATTGGTATGTCAAAATTGACTTTTTTCACATATGTTATGATAACTGCAAATTTATAAACTTCATCAACATAAAAATTTGGTCACATAAGGTGTATACATTAGTTATAGTGTTGTCAAAATTTCAGCCAAATATATTGATAATTGACAAAGTTACAGAAGGTTGAACAAAGCGTATTTAGGAAGTAAAATTTTGCTCGGCTTTTTTTTGCTACTGAGTGTAGTCATCAGTTGGCGGAAGCTGGATTTAAGATTAATGATGCTTTGCTGGCTAGTTTATTGCCTGCCGAAGCAATATGATCCAATGATCCTCAGTCTGGATACGTCTGGAATTAACGTCATAGCGAAGATATTGCAAGATGAGAAGATATCAAGCGAGATGAAGATTCAGGCGTTATCTGACTTAAGTTTACAGAAATATCCCATTAATATCTGACAAATCTAGCATTCCCTTTATGTGCATTTAAACTGTGCAGGTCGAAAATTATTTCTCAGCAAGCCCAAATTGACTCCGAAGACCATCACTGAAAAATCCAGCGTCAAGTGCTACAGGTACAAGAAAATTTGTCACAATACATGTCAGTGTTCCAATCAAGAAAGAAAAGCATACCAAGAACAGTGGCCACGCTGCATTGTTCGCGGCATTTAACGCATTTCAGAAATTACCAACCGTAGAGGAAGACTGGATCTTTGATTCTGGAGCAACTGCTCATTTGTGCTGGAACAGAAATCTTCTACCATAAGTGCAGAACGTATCGTCAAGCATGAACGTGTCCAACGTGATACTGGTGGTTGCCAAAGGATTGGTGAACATATCAGGGAATTATGGGAGCAGAAACCTGTGAAATATCGATGAACGACGTTTTATGCGTACCGGATCTGACCGTAAATTTATTGTCGGTGAGTAGAATGTGCCAGAATGTATATACCGAACAATTGTAGAAAAAGCGAGAAGTATGCTGTGTAATGCTAATTTGAAGAAGCGTTATTGGGGTGAAGCGGTTACAACGGCATCATACGTGATCAATCGATCGCCTACCAAGGGTTTGCCAGTCACGCCTGAAGAAACGTTTACCGGACGAAGGTCAGATCTTGCACCTCTTCGCGAGTTTGTAGCAAAAGTAATGTTTCACGTACCCAAAGAAAAGAGACAAAAGTGGGATGCAAAGTCTGCACCAGGAATTTTCTTGGAGTACAGCAGCAGTTCGAAAGCGTATCGAGTATGCAGTTGATATTACCCGAGACGTTATATTCCTGGATGAAAGCTTAATTCATTGAGTTCCTGAGTTCGGGGAATCGAATTCAGAAGATCCTGTTGAGTTGATTATGCAGCATATCAAACGACAATTGAAACGAGACCAAGAGAGCATGAATACACCCGAAGAGCAGGACGTAATCAAAGGTACCGATGACGACAGTATTGAGTCGGAAGAAAATCAACAGCAGCCGGTTGCACTGCCCTCCACAAACTGAAAACCCATGCAAGTTGGTAAGGCGCAGTGAAAGGGAGTGCGTTCCATCAGGCAAGTATGAATATATTATGAGTTGCAGTGCCTCAGTCAAAGATCTTCATCAGTTTTCAAAATCAAATCAAGACTGCGAGGATCCTAATACTGCAATCAGTTGGTGTTTGATGAACCAAATAGGTTTCAAGTGGCAATTTGCAGTAATAACAATGACCGGTTGAAGGAGGCAATGCATTCGGAATATGACGCCTTGCAGAAAAGATGCACGTGGGATCTGACGAGTTTACCAGCTGGACATAAGGCTTGCTTCATTTAGAATTGGAACAAACTTTTGCTCATTTTGTGGCGCTCCTGGTGGACGGATTTGGAAGTTATTGACGCCCACGTGTCGGGAATTTTGTCAGCTTCACGTATGTATTTTTGACATTCCGCAAATCGACTGTACTTTGTAAACAATCAACATGGAAGCCGAAAGAAGGGAAAAAATTGTGCACAGTTATTTGGAAAATCCATTGTGGTCTGCATCTAGGCTAGCTAAACAGCTGAAATTGCCCAGAAATACCATATGGTGCGTTATCAAACGGTATGAGGAAACATTGACGACGATTCGGAAGCCTCAAGCCAATCGTCGGAGTGGAACTGTCGACCGGAAACTGCGTGGTAAGATTTTGAAGACGATGAAGAGGAATCCCAATCTGTCGGACCGTGATTTGGCCAGAAAATTCGGTGTTGCCCATAGTACCGTGAGGAGAACTCGACTCCAGGAAGGAATCAAGTCGTATCGAGCTAGCAAACAGCCAAATCGGACCATAAAACAGAATAGTGTGGCCAAAATCCGTGCTCGGAAGCTATACGACCAGGTGCTGACCAAGTTCGGCGGGTGTCTTCTGATGGACGATGAAACCTATGTTAAGGCTGACTTCGGGCAAATCCCAAGTCAAAAATTTTACTTGGCAACGGCTCGGGGGATGTTCCAGCCAAATTTAAATTTGTTTTTGCCGACAGATTTGCACGAAAATTCATGATTTGGCAGGGCATTTGCAGCTGTGGCAAAAAAACGAAAGTTTTCGTTACAAATAAGACAATGACGTCGGAACTATACCAAAAAGAGTGTCTCCAAAAACGAATTTTGCTTTTCCTTCGATCCCACGACCATCCCGTAATGTTTTGGCCAGATTTGGCAAGCTGTCATTACAGCAAAGTCGTTCAAGAATGGTATGCAGAGAAAGGGGTCCAGGTTGTTTCGAAAAACCTCAACCTACCCAACTGCCCCCAGTTCCGCCCTATTGAGAAATACTGGGCAATCATGAAGAGGAGACTCAAGGCAAAGGGAAAGGTTGTCAAAGACATCAATCAGATGAAGACCTGGTGGAATAAGATAGCTAAAACGATGGACGAAGAAGGTGTGCGCCGCCTAATGAGCCGTGTTACAGGAAAAATTCGAGAATTCCTTCGAAACCGTGACGAATAATTTTATCCGTATTTTTTTCTTAAAAGTATGAAGAAAACGCTACATTTGTATAAAAAAAGATCTTGAATTCAATAATAAATAACTGAAATACAGGCAATTGTTTTTGTTCCAATTCTATCTGAAGCAAGCTTTAAGGTTTTACGATCAAAGTGGGTATACAAGGTTAAAACGAACTCGGATGCCTCAGTCATCAAGGGTTTCTCTCAAGTAAAAAGCGTGGACTACAATGAGACCTTTGCACCTGTAGTTTGATATGCCACTGTTCGCTACCTTATGTCTCCACCTTCGCTAACTCCCTTCTCTAGCTAGAATTAACCTGAAAGTACTGCAGATGGATGCGGTGCAGCGTTCCTGCAAGGAGACTTAGAAGAGGAGCAAGGGAAAGGATAGTAGCAGTTTACGTAGATGACCTGCTTATTTTTTCGAAGAAGAAAAGCAGCTAGCTATATTTCGAAAAGGGAATTTGAAGAAGCAGCTAACCAAGAAGTTGAAGGACTTAGGGCAGGTCAACAAAGTTCTCGGAATTCGTGTAGCCAGAATGGATGCCGTAGTAAGGCTGGATCAAGAGCAGTATGATCCTCTGCAATGATTCGGTATTACTGCATGCAACATTGTGGCAACGCCAGCGGATCCAGGGCAGAAACTAAACAAACAAATGAGTTCTAAGTCAGAAAAAGAGCGGAAACAGATGGAGAAGGTTCCATTCCGAGAACTGGTGGACGGTTTGCAATATTTTACGAGGAACTCATTTCAAACATATCTATTTATACCGACACAGAATGTAAAAAAAAAAAGAAATAAAGGCGCCATCATGAGAAGATGTTCAACGTTTTTCTCTTTAATGTTCCTAAAACGGGGTTCAATCCTGTATTTTTTGTATTTCACTATGTTATGTTGACTCGTGAGAAGTTACTTGTTTAATGAGTATGTAGTTATAACTTTCGGAAGCGCTTTAATTATTTTTTTGGGATGAATCAATTATTCCCGCCCATCCCAGCAGCAACACCAACATGTATGGGTACGATTGAAGAAGAGCAGCGATTGGCTGGTCTTCACGAAATTTATTCCGTGCATTAAAAGGTGTATCGTTTAAAATCCGCACACATTCATATAGCTCTAACTTTTGATTCCTTGGGTAAAATAATATGTAATTTTGCGGAAACATAGTTTGATGTGCATTGTTTACATCAGGTCCGCAAAAGTTTTCAAGATGGGGAAGAAAGAAAAGTGCGTGCGCGAAAAAGTTTTGCACGACTACTGAACAAGGATATGTCGCATCTTGCAATCGGAACAAAGTTGTTGTTGTTTATCTTTATTTGAGAGACTTTTAGCCGTTGGAACAAAGTTCGGAATCGCGAATTCAACGGTGTCCGGTATCATAAAACGGTTCAAAAAACCTCTGACTGTAGATCGGAAGTGAAGATCTGAAAAAGCCGTCAATCAACGAGAACGATCATGAACGCGTGGTTGGGGTCTTTAATCGGTCTCAGTTCGAGATGTGGATAAAAAGTTGCATGTGAGCAAAACTTTCGTGCAGAAAGCCAAAACTCGAGCTGAACTTCGTACGTTTAAGGTCATAAGTCCGCAAAGATGTACAACCAAAAGTTAACGAAACCACACGGCTGCGTAATGGATGACGAGACATATGTGAAGGTGGACTTCAACCACAATCCAGGAAACCTGTATGTGACTGCCAAGGATAAGTGTGATGTTCCCGAGAACCTCCGGACACAGAAGATGTCGAAGTTCACCAAGAAGTTCTTAATTTGGCAAGCGATTTGTACTTGCGGAAAGCGGAGTACACCTTTCGTTACCGCAAGCACCATGAATGGACAGGTTTATTTGGAAGAGTGCCAAAAGCGGCTTCTCCCTCTCCTGAAGGCTCACGACGGTCCGGCGATCTTCTGACCGGATTTGGCATCATGCTACTACACGAAGGACGTGCTAGAGTGGTACAAGGCGAATGATGTCGATTTCGTGCCCAAAGATCCTAACCTCCCAAACATTATTAAAGAATCACCTTCTAAAACGACCTTAAGTGGTGAAGAATGGAGGATTGATACGCAAAAAGCTCTCAGAAAGATTAGAAATGGTGAGCCAACTTTTAGGTTATCTGTTGAAAAACAAGCAATTTTTACACGAAGCATTCAGATGAAGCATTAAGATTTTCCATCTGGAAAAATGGTCATGGAGGTTATCGATCTTTTTTCAGGAGAACTACACAGAAAAAAATAATTAACAAGCGCGTAAAATTTCCCCTCGTTTAATTCCAAGCCAAAAGAGGCGTAAACAACGAAATTGTTTGCAATCTTTGATGCGCCATTCAGCAATGTTTGCAATCTTTCGTACAATAGGCTACACTCAGGCGTAATCTGACTTAAATTTACCTGAAATATCCCATTATTTTCTGCCAAATCTAGCATTCCCTTTATGTGCATTAGGTAATGCAGAAAATTCAATGTTGCTTTTTATCTGTGTAAAGATAACGAAAAAATCGGATATACAAAAGAAAGTGATTTGATGCTGTATATTTGTGGTTTTGTGCTCCAAAGTTCTCACCCGGGAGATATTCCTCTCGAAGTAAAACTTCGTATTGGTTGTGATTATCGTCACTGGGTACTTCGGTGCTCATGCAAAGCGCGCACTGCTAGATGTAAGCACATAATCGCGTGTTTGCTCCATCTTTCTAAGTAAGTAAAATTCTCACACAAACAATATGTGTTGTCTATTTCATAATTTTGATAACCATAGTTTTCAAAGCTGGATTTGTGGAATACCTAACGTGTACCAGTTCTCGTCTAGCGTGTGGAAAAAGTAAAGAACTTCCACCGCTAGGGGATGTTGATCTATCGAATAAAAAGGAGCTGCTTCAACAAGGCTTTTGCAGAATTCTAAAAGGTAGCACAGTACTAATTATTATAGGATGTGAATTATTGTAGATTTAAAAAAAATCCCAGCATCGCCTCATTCAGCTATCCAGAAACACATCACAGATACATCAGGTTCGCAGCAAACTTGCCCTTGTAGCATATTTGTTGCAAATGAGTTGAGATTACTTATATGTGACTTATTATAGTCACAATCAAGTTGCAGTAACTTGTTCAACCGGTTGTGTGCTGCTCGGGTGTGATGGATTGCCATCCAATTTCAAAAGTTTCTGAACTTTCACATTTCGTTTCCTTCGGATCTTAAAAGCAAAATTCCAAACACCATTTTTTATACCTAAACCCACACAAGTACAAAACTTTCAGCATGACGGCCTTTTTGTTTTCTCACGATTTCTCGTAACTTTTTCTATTAGCAACAACTCAAACTATAAGAAAATTCAGATTTATTCAATGTTTTCAAATATTTGCACTTGGATCTGACAGTTTTGCCCTTCCCGAACACTTTTTGCACTGCAGCGCCATCTCACATCAATTTACTTTAAAATAGACTTCGACATGGAGTTTTCATAAGGGCCAATGTTGCAAACGTAAACAATGGCTTCTTTCGCAAATTTCTTGAAAATGCAAACTCGCTCAAGTAAACTATCACTTCTTTTGTACAGGGGAGCTCCTTTTCTGTACAATCATCGTGGTGATTTACTATGAACGTGGTGGCCCTTATGAAAACTCCATGTCGACTTGTATAATTTCGACGAATCTGTCACTCGCGGCTACTTGTATGGATTTCTTAATTTTATTAACCGTTATGTGTCCAACAGGGAACAAAGTTGCCTTTTTGAATTTCAAAACATGATATTTAATTAAGTTGTGATAGTAGGATATTGAAACTTTGTGACATCTCATATCTCCTTAGTACTTATCATCTTGAAATGAAATAATAATGGCATAGCTAGGGGGGGCGCGAGGAGGGGCTTCTGATTTTTTTTATTACGTAAAAGGCCGACAGGGAACGTTTTTACCCACGAAATTAAAATGACTATTACTGTGGAAATATTCAACCGATTTCGAATTTTTTAGCAGTTTTGTATTCAAGAACTCAAATAATTTTTCAAAATTGCCTAATATGGCTGATGGACATCATCCATCTCCGGAAAAAACGGATTTCCGGAACCATGTTCCGAATATGGTAAACAATAAGTATAAGTAGAAGATTCCAATAGAAAATCACCAGTAATGACACTAAATGTCATTCAAAAATACACAGAGGATATGTGTGATTGCAAAATGACAATCCAGTGACTTGATCCTGGAGCAATTATTCTGTAGCAGGTTCCCATGAGGCCACGGATGGCCAGAACAGTATTTGAATTGAATCCTAACAATATGGGTGTCAAAATTCTTGAAACCGTTTCAGAAGAACGTTTGTCATAGTTATAGGACCATCCGGTCACTTGGCTTCGAAGTGGCCAGCTCAGAGTAGGTTCCCATGAGGCCACGGATGGCCAGAACAGTATTTGAATTGAATCCTAACAATATGGGTGTCAAAATTCTTGAAACCGTTTCAGAAGAACGTTTGTCATAGTTATAGGACCATCCGGTCACTTGGCTTCGAAGTGGCCAGCTCAGAGTAGGTTCCCATGAGGCCACGGATGGCCAGAACGGTATTTGAATTGAATTCTAACAATATGGGTGTCAAAATTCTTGAAACCGTTTCAGAAGAACGTTTGTCATAGTTATAGGACCATCCGGTCACTTGGCTTCGGAGTGGCCAGCTCAGAGTAGGTTCCCATGAGGCCATCGATGGCCAGAACAGTATTTGAATTGAACCCTAACAATATGAGTGTCAAAATTCTTGAAGTAGGTTCCCATCAAGCCACGGATGTTAGATGTTGAGTATCCCAAAAATAAGCAGGAATGTTTTTCAGTGTGAATGCAAATTTTATTCAGGAAATAAAAAGAAGTAAAATAAAACAATAGAGTTCAACATTTATTGCAAACATTTCTGCTGTGTTCAATACAAACCGCTTTCAAACAAGAATCGCATTTCTTTCGGGTTTTTCTGCGTTTCATTTCCTCACTCCTGCATATGTGGCAGGCGCCATTTTGAGGAACCCTTGCGGCAGCATCATGTTCAACTGAAATCTTTAAAGGTTCAGGCTCGACTGCAAGTTCTCTTCCAAGAACTTGTTCAATAGCAGATCCGCGTGAAGAATTTGGCCAGCACTTTTGGATTGTCCATCCGCGATTTTATTGCCGGCAAACATAACTGTACCGAAAGTTCCTGCAAAAATTTTCTACGCCTATCCGTTGATGTCAAAAACTTATTATGCTCATGATATATGATGCAAGCGGCTAATGCAGCAATGTTTAGCATATTATAAAACATTGCCAAAGGCCACCGGTTCGTTCTCCGCTGGACGGAATACTCGGCCAACAGCTTGTCCATGTTATCTACTCCACCTTTTGTCATGTTATAAAACTTGATGATTTCCGGTTTGGCATTGATAGATTCCTCAATTTCAACGGTTGTGTGCATAGTTGACATCATAACTACGGCCTTATTTTTCTTCGGTACATATGAACATAACGTAGCTTCTTTATTGAATGCAAATTCAGTGGAATATTGCTTTCGATTTTTATGTGGTAACATGTTGCCAGGTAGAAACCGCTTATTTTTTCGAACGGTACCAACCATCGTCATATTCCATGTGTTCAAAACCTTCGCCAAACTATATCCTAGAGTTTTTTAAATAGACATAATTATTTGAACCGTAAAAAATACTGTTAGTTTAGATGCAGAAATGAAAAACTTCGGATGAAACATAATTGAGATGAAAGTGGTAGTGTTAAAAAGATAGTATAATTTACGTTGAAATAATTTTGCTTAAAATACTCACCTGTGAAAAAATTGTCCATTGTAATTGTTCTACCAGTATTTTTATACGGTGCTACTAAATCCAACACTGTCCGTTCGCCCACATTTGATTGCCGCTGTCCATCTGATGCCTTTCCAGTGTAAATATTTCCTTGTAAAGGATAGGACGTTTTGGCATCACAAACCCAGAATATTTTGATGCCATATTTGTCCGGTTTTGCGGGCATATACTGGGTGAACTTTGTTCTCCCACGATATCCATACAACTGTTCGTCTACAGTCAACGTTTCATATGGAATAAAACCTTTTTCAAATTCAAGTTCAAGCTTTCCCATAGCATTCTTATTGCAGCTGCCTTGTCATTTTTTGAACGAACATCGCGTGTCGTTCCGTCATCAAACCGAATAAATCGAAGAAATTCACGAAAGCGATTGCGTGACATAGATGACCGGAAAAGTGGTAGGTGCTGTGGTTTCCACAGTTCTTCCACCGCTTCTCTATTGGATCGATGAACTCCGGCGTGAAGAAGTATCCCGAAAAAGGCATCAAGTTCCTCTTCTGTAAACGGGACGTGATTTTTGCTACCTTCTGATACGTTGTTCAGTACTTGAGTAGCTTTTTTATTAGTCTCGTCAATAATAACTTTACACATTTCTGGTGTAATCAGAGTTTTAAACACTTCCTTTGCTGTGTACATGTTGGAGTATTTGGCAGCTCCCCATGTTGTCGAAGTATATTTCGTTTCCTTGTTTGTGAAGCTGGCAATGGACTTGAGCTCCACTGAGTTCCATCTTTTGTGGACAGGTCGAATACCGCTTCATCCAAAACATCATCCGAATCATAATCATCATCGTCGTTTATCACAAACTCAGTTGTGTATTCAACATCTGATGCATCATCATCCTCTTCACTATCCATCTCAGCTACTAAAGCTCGAATTTCATCCGAGTGCAATCTCTGTCGGCTAGCTCCGGGTTGATCCATTGTAATGGGGAATTCGAAGAATTTCAATATTTTTTCACAACACCACCGCTTACACTACTCGCAGTCGTTCTTTTAGATATGAGTACCAGATGTTTCTGTTTTAAAAGTTGTATACTGAATGACAAAATATTATTGTGCATTGTGGCTTTATAGTGATTTCTACGGACGTTGCATTGTTCGGTTGCTCATTGTTTCCCTCATTGTTCGGTTGCTTTTATTTCCCAAAATTAGATAATGTTGGTCGGTCCCATTGTGATATGTTTTGAAAGTGGACAAGCACCTAAATTCTGTTGAAAGTGTCCAATTCTATAGTTTATTTTTTTTCTTTGGCAAGGAAGATATAGAAGCAAGCTGTACCCTTATTATCACTTCCACGTAATAATAAACTATGCGCGCGCACTCGATTTCTTTTTTTCTAAAAAAAATTCAAGAATTTCAACATCTATATTGTAAGGTTTCAGTTCAAATAATTATGGACAGACGGTGGGAACCTACGCTGAGCTGCCACTCCGAAGCCAAGTGACCGGATGGTCCTATAACTATGACAAACGTTCTTCTGAAACGGTTTCAAGAATTTTGACACCCATATTGTTAGGATTCAATCCAAATACTGTTCTGGCCATCCGTGGCCTCATGGGAACCTACTCTGAGCTGCCACTCCGAAGCCAAGTGACCGGATGGTCCTATAACTATGACAAACGTTCTTCTGAAACGATTTCGAGAATTTTGACACCCATATTGTTAGGATTTAATTCAAATACTGTTCTGGCCATCCGTGGCCTCATGGGAACCTACTCTGAGCTGGCCACTCCGAAGTCAAGTGACCGGATGGTCCTATAACTATGAAAAACGTTCTTCTGAAACGATTTCAAGAATATTGACACCCATATTGTTAGGATTCAATTCAAATACTGTTCTGGCCATCCGTGGCCTCATGGGAACCTGCTCCGGGGTGGCTGTCCCAGGAACAAGTCACCGGATTGTCATTTGGCAATCACACACATTCTTATTTATTCCTTGAATGACTTTTAGCGTCATTACTGGTGATTTTCTATTGGAATCTTTTACAAGTATACCATATTCGGAACATGGTTTTGTATATCCGGTATTTTCGGAGACGGGTGATGTCCATCGGTCATATTATATAATTTAGTAAAAGTGGTTGAGTTCCTGAATCCAAAACTGCTAAAAAAATCGAAATCGGTTGTATACTTTCATAGTAATGGTCATTTTAATTTCGTGGGTAAAAACGTTCCCTGTCGGCCTCTTAAAGGTGTTTTTTTTGTTGGACACACAACGGTTAAACGCATTTCAGAGACAAAAATTCCAACCAAACTGCGATGACGAGGTTTGAACCGAGTATGACAGCGTAGCATCTTCCTGCTTCAAGTACTCAAACAAATTAATTGCATAAAGATCCTATGGTTGCTTCGGTTATCGAGGCACTAAGCGGTACATAGATGAGGTTTTTTAGTGCAATTGTGTAACAATATAGACAAAATCGGGTTTTCCGAATCATGTGGCTTTCTCAAAAAGTAGTTGCAACACTTGCGTGGTGCATTTTTTGCAACCTTTTCAACTTTTGGTTGTAACAAGCAACAGTTTTTGAGTTTTGCTTTGACTTCCGTGATAAGACTAAGGAAAGGTAAAGCCTGAAATCATTTCGCTTGGCCACCTGTGTTATATACTAGCGTGGAGTAACATATTCAGGAAATACGGGTGTCACTCAAAAGCAGTAGGAAGTGTGAAATTCATAAAGGGAACGTTCATTAATCATGTCACGCAAAAAGTGACATTTTATACCATGTCACGTTTTTTGTATGGACCTCCAAATTTTTTTGCATGGATTTTCACGTTTTCCCAAACGCCCCCCCCCCCCCCCTTACTGCGTGACATAATTAATGGGCCCTCCCAAAAGGGAACAGGCTCGGTTTTTAAATAAAAAAATATCGCAGAGTTAAATGTGGCATGAAACTTAATGAAATGAAAAGGTACGTTGGTCCGGTACATTCAGAAAAACATTATTCAGGGAATGATAAATTTGATAAAACAGCTTTCCGAAAAATGTTATTCCTATTATCCATTACAAAGAAAAAAATAATTTATTTTATCAAGCGCGTAAAATTTCCTTTCGTTGAATTCTAAGTCAAAGGCGGCGTAAACAAAGAAATTGTTTGCAATTGTTGCCCTTTACAACAATGTTAGCAATCTTTCGTACTAAAGACTATATTCAGGCGTTATCTGGCTTAAATTTACATGAAATATACCATTATTTTCTGTTAAATCAAGCCTTCCCTTTATGTGCATTAGATAACGCAGAAAATACATTTTTCTTTTTTATCTGTGCATGGCATCAGCCGCAAAAACTACACAGAAAAAAATAATGAATTTTAACAAACACGTAAAATTTCCCCTAGTTTAATTTCAAGCCAAAGGAAACGTAAACAACGAAATTGTTTGCAATCTTTTATGCGCCATACAACAATTTTTGCAATTGTTCATACAATAGACTAGATTCAGGCGCTGTCGGGCTTTAATTCACATGAAATGGTAAGTTTAATTTTCTGTCAAATCTAGCATTCCCTTTATGTGCATTAAATAACGCAGAAAATTCAATGTTTCTTTTTATCTGTGTAGATAAGGCAACCGGAAAGTTGCATTTTCCGACTATCAAAAGGTTCACGGTACTAAATAAGCAACATTTTCAAAAAGAAACAAAGGACGAACGAAAATCGCCAAACATCTGCAATCAGTTGTCACTTCTGATCAACACCATATAGTGTCCACGTGCCACAGTGGAAGACGGAAGCAGAACCCAAACGCGAAACCCACATAAAACTATTAAATCATCACCAACAGCATCGTCACGCTCGTTGCTAAAACAGAAGCAGAAAAAAAACCCCAGCAGACAGGAAAAAGACAAAATCTAGCGCCAAAAGTCAGTCCCGGTTGAGTTGCGCGATCATCACTCCATGAAGCACCGCGACAGTCGACAGTGGCGGTTAAATTAAGTGATGAAACATGTGTTTTATTACAAGTTCCGAACATACGGAATTTCACCGAAATTCCAACAGATGGCACTGGTCGTGCTCGTGGAACCTGGAGGGAGCTTGGTTTTTGACAACAACGCTCTCTAGTGAGAGCACCGCCATACGCATGCGCTGCCCGTTTGAGTGCGTTGGCCACTCACGCTTTTGCGCAAAGGCTTCTTCGATATTCGTTCGAAAATCATCCCTACGAGCTCGAAGGAATGTGAAAGGAAAAATTTAATTGAAAAGATATTTCGGCGCCAATTTGTCGTCGCCAATGAATTGTCGTTGAGTGATGCGTCTCCCACTGCCCTGTGATATAAACGTTTCGAAGATTGCTGCCGTTGAACTTGTTGTACAGTGTCCACCTACCATCCCAGGGTACGGTTCAAAATAGGAAATTTCGTAAGGAAAAAATGGTTGCACTTACCTTGGACCCGTTAAGTTCGGCGTCTTCGCCCTGCTGCACTTGGTGACGGAAGTCTTGAAATCTTTGATAACGGTACAGTTGGTTGCTTTCGGTCGATTCACATGGACGCTGGTGCTGTAGTTGGTGATGATGATGATGATGAAGGTTCTTCACCACCGGGACAACACATTCGAACTCCGCGGGACGGTAGGGAGCAGGCGGCGAGGAGGGCTGTGTTGCTGTTATCGATGACCTCCGACTGATGGCGGACGAGAGCTGAAGGATGTCGTCTTTGGTGGAGTACGATTCACCAAAGTCTGGCGATCGGGGAAAAATCAATAAGAAAAATACGACCTTTTTAGAATACGCGCTAATCGCATGTAAAGATGTGTGAAAGTACTACGGACACTGTTTTGTTGGCGATCTTGGTAATCGTTTTATGCGACACAGATGGTAGTAGTCACAGCAGGCGTGGAGAACCGAACACAAAATTGGCCACAGAAACACAGGTTGCCCTGCACACTAAATCACTGTAAGATGCTATTTGTTACTCACTCTAGAGGAATGGATGACATGTTTTATTTTTAAGTTACTTTCATCACCTTATTAGCTGCACGTTTTTACTCACACATAAAAATAACGGAATAAGAGGAAATGTGTTGGAATGTTTACAAAAACTTTTTGCATCCTCCACTTGCTGTCGCCAGAGGGAGGAGACAAGCGCAAAACAAATGTATATCTTCGGTCGGTAAATTATAACACTTCGTCACCATAACTAACAATTTCAGCGGAATGATTTATGAATTCTTGCATGCAAGTTGCCCATAAGCGTTCGGTTTGTTTGTTTTCGGAAGGAAGGTTTGAAACTAAGAGGCAGTAAATTGAAAACATATGATTTATTCATCATCGGTGAAGAAGAAGATTCTCGTGAAATTCTTCAATAACAGCCATAAAGAGTGTCCAACTTCAAATCAAGCAGAAAATAAAGTTTGGAAAAATCCAAATGTCAGTTTACATATAACATGAAACAATAACAAAGCATATCATTACAAAACATGACATCAGGGGTATTCTACAGCTGTCAATCTCATATGTTTTGCATGCCTCCAACATGTGTTCGATTTGGACGTTCCGGGTCGTATAGGATTCTAACGTTTGCATTAAAAAAAATGGACTTTTTTTTTCGGAAGGTGATCAAAATAAGGTAAGACAGATAATTGCTTTTGATAAATTTCCCATAGTAGGCAATTATTTGAGCTTATTTGCAAAAGAATTCTACCAAAGAATTCCCTTGCGAGTGGCCTTCCGGCAGTTAACCGGAACATTCGCCATGGCAGACGAAAACATGCGTGTAGGCATGTTTTTCAGCTTTTTCACACTCAGATTTTTTTTACAGAAATCTGTAAAAGTTTACCGAATTCTGAACAGCTGAACGTTCGGTGAACCGATTTTACGGATTTCGGTAAAATTTTACTGAAATCCGGTAAATTTTTTACAGATTACTGTGAAATTTCACCGAAATCCGTAGAATCGGATTACCGAACGTTCAACTGTTGAGAATTCGGTAAAATTTTACAGATTTCCGTAAAAAAAATCTAAGTGTGCTCTTCGTTTTATTTATCAATTTCTCCTCAGTTTTCGGGACAAAATTGTTGGAGTAGATCTTACGGGCCAGAAATTCTCGATAGGACGCAGCTGGGAGATGTTCAGCGGGTTCGCCGACTTGGGTACCACATCGATATTCAGCCGCTCCATTTCCTCCAACGATCGCTTCGAGTAGTGGGCCGACGCCAGATCTGGACAGAACACTTCGTCTTTGCCCTTATGGTATTTCTTGATGAACGACGCAACTTCAGGCAGGCATTTCGTACTATAAATGTTCCCGTTCACGGCCAGTCCGGAGTGAAAGAAGAGCGGCTTTGACATCCCCTTCTCGCTGATTGTCAGGCACAGCAGCAGCTTCTTGGGGAACTTGGTGTGTGAAATGAACTTCACCTCGGAGCTCACTTCTTGGACGCGACTTTTTCACTGTTTTGCCGGTTGAACCGACCTCCCGGCCAAGCGCACGTAGCGATGTAGGCACTTTTCCCTCGATCTTTATCTTCAGCATCCTTTGGAGCTTCTTGTCGTTTAGGTTCGACGGCCGTTCGGAACCGGGCTTTCTTTCGATGCTCTGATTGTTGTCTAATAGTGTCAAGATGTTGTGTCCGGCATCAACGGACTAGGCGTATTCGATGTCCACAAAGTGCCGCACGATGTCCGTTTTCGACGCGGCGAGGTGCCGTTCTTTGAACGCGCACACTTCTGAACGGAGTTGCTTCACTGTTTTTGCCATCACGGTTAGAGTTCGACTGATAGAGCTGTCATGTTTTGTCTGCTGGCTCATAGGTTACTATGATTGATGCTGCATGGGTAGTTTCGTCAGTGTGGATGACGGTAAACCCATGAAAAATCGGAAATTTTTGCCCATTTTTTTTAATGCAAACGTTACGTTCAGGTTCTGAAGCGTGTTCGTATATAATGAAACAAAAATAATGGTTGCTTTCGATATTTCATCGGCATGATGGTTTCAAAATGTACTTCAGTTATAACCCCATGCATAACTTACGACTTTCAACGTAGATATTCTGAATTATTTTGGGGAGGTACGTATGTTCTTGGAACGAGCGTTTTGTTGAATTTGAAATTCAGTCTTCAAGATGCAGCTTTGCTGCAACAAAGTTCCAGGGCTGTTTCTTTTCATGTATATGTATGGATGTAAGGTAGCCATTGACCCTTCTAAGTTCATGCCTTGTATGCAGCTCCACGCAATAGCAAGAACGAATGGAGTTTTCGGTTTGTGTTCACAGTTACGCTTTCGCAATGGCCAAACACGTTCCAGTTCCAGGGTTGTATCTTTTCATGTATGAAAAATACACACTAGTGATGCCATACATGTCATAAAGCTTGCTTCAGATAGAATTGGAACAAAAACAATTGCCTGTATTTCAGTTATTTATTATTGAATTCTTTTTTTATACAAATGTAGCGTTTTCTTCATACTTTTAAGAAAAAATACGGATAAAATTATTCGTCACGGTTTCGAAGGAATTCTCGAATTTTTCCTGTAACACGGCTCATTAGGCGGCGCACACCTTCTTCGTCCATCGTTTTAGCTATCTTATTCCACCAGGTCTTCATCTGATTGATGTCGTTGACAACCTTTCCCTTTGCCTTGAGTCTCCTCTTCATGATTGCCCACTATTTCTCAATAGGGCGGAACTGGGGGCAGTTGGGTGGGTTAAGGTTTTTCGGAACCACCTGGACCCCTTTCTCTGCATACCATTCTTGAACGACTTTGCTGTAATGACAGCTTACCAAATCTGGCCAAAACATTACGGGATGGTCGTGGGATCGAATGAACGGCAAAATTCGTTTTTGGAGACACTCTTTTTGGTATAGTTCCGACGTCATTGTCTTACTTGTAACGAAAACTTTCGTTTTTTTTTGCCACAGCTGCAAATGCCCTGCCAAATCATGAATTTTCGTGCAAATTTGTCGGCAAAAACAAATTTAAATTTGGCTGGAACATCCCCCCGAGCCGTTGCCAAGTAAAATTTTTGACCTGGGATTTGCCCGAAGTCAGCCATGACATAGGTTTCATCGTCCAGCAGAAGACACCCGTCAAACTTGGTCAGCACCTGGTCGTATAGCTTCCGAGCACGGATTTTGGCCACACTATTCTGTTTTATGGTCCGATTTGGCTGTTTGCTAGCTCGATACGACTTGATTCCTTCCCGGAGTCGAGTTCTCCTCACGGTACTATGGGCAGCACCGAATTTTCTGGCCAAATCACGGTCCGACAGATTGGGATTCCTCTTAATCGTCTTCAAAATCTTACCACGCAGTTTCCGGTCGACAGTTCCACTCCGACGATTGGCTTGAGGCTTCCGAATCGTCGTCAATGTTTCCTTATACCGTTTGATAACGCGCCATACGGTATTTCTGGGCAATTTCAGCTGTTTAGCTAGCCTAGATGCAGACCACAATGGATTTTCCAAATAACTGTGCACAATTTTTTCCCTTCTTTCGGCTTCCATGTTGATTGTTTACAAAGTACAGTCGATTTGCGGAATGTCAAAAATAAATACGTGAAGCTGACAAAATTCCCGACACGTGGGCGCCAAGAACTTCCAAATCCTTCCACCAGGAGCGCCACAATATGAGCAAAAGTTTGTTCCAATTCTAAATGAAGCAAGCCTTAGGTGATCCGAAAGTTAATAGACCTGTTTCGTCAGACCTAACCTCCATTTTTTCATATTTTCCCTTTAACCGACTCCATACGGATGGGTCCTATACTCAAGATTAAAATTTACTGTCAATTCTTGAGTTCAGATATTGATATTTTGCATGACCAACAAGGCGATTTACGAAGACACCAGCGTACTTATAAGATGGTAAAACTCCATGGAACATTATTGCACAATTTTAGTCATATTCTCAGAATATTGACGGTACTTTAAACTATTCTTGGGTTCAGATCTTGACGTTTTGCATGATCAACAAAGTGATTTACGAGGTCTCTACCGTACTTTTTAGTTGGTGAAGTTCCATGCTACTTCATTGTAAATTAAAGTCATATTGAAGTATTCTCAGAATATCTACGGTACTCCAAATTAATCTTGAGTTTAGATTTTTATGTTTTGCATCATAAACAAGGCCATTTACAAGGTCTTCATCGGATTTATGAGTTGGCAAAGCTCCACGGGACAAAATTGCACAATTTTAATCACATTACAGTATTTTTAGAATATCAACGGTACCTAAAACTATTCTTGAATTCAGATCTTGATATTTAGCACGATCAACAAGGTAATTTGCTAGGTTTTCAGTAGTTTCTTTTAGTTGGTAAAGCCTCATGGGACATTATTGTCCTATTTAGGTCATGTTACAGTATTTTAAGAATATCTCCGGCACTCCAAAGTATCCTTGAGTTCAGATCTTGATGATTTGCATGATCAACGAGGTTACTTAAAAGCTCATCATCGTACTTATGAGTTGCGAAAGCTCAATGTCCCATGGTGTTTTACATGATCAACAAGGCAATTTTTACTACAATATCTTGTGTACTCCAAACCATTATGGGGTTTGTATCTTAATGTTCTAGAGGATCAACCCTCCATTTGGTATTTCATAATCAAATGTATATTTCTGTCTTTTTCCACAGGACATTTTCCAATTTTTATAAGGGTGTGATATCGTGGTTGGTTTTTGTTGTTCTGCTTTGTTCGATTCTACGCTATTCTGTTTCATTTAGAAGTATATGATATCTAAGAGGAAAAAGTTCTAGTGTTGCGATAAATTTTGTTTGATAGCATTATTTCCAAATCACAATGAGTTTTTTTTATAGCGGATCATGCTCCAAATCATATACGCATTTCAATTTATGGTCAATATTGGCACTATAAGAGTAGAAAACTAATGCGCCTCGGAAATTATGTGAGTTCAACAACATAAACAGAATTGAAACAAATATATTTGATAAATTTATCATTAATTTTCTGAAAACATATGGAATTCAATAAGATTATCTAAAAGAATGCCGAAATTGGTCTCTGATCTACAGTTCACTTGCATTTCATTTGAAATTTGGTGTTTTCCAACATTTCAATAATTTCTTATATATCAATATGGCGATAAAAGAAATCACAGATTTGCCAAAAAGCCAATTTATCTTCGCAATAGCTACTATAAAACTATTTGGTCATTTGGTGACTTCCCTCATTGCCAATTTGCCGGTTAATGCATTTACTGGCGGCAAAATGACTTTAAAATGTGACCATAATAAGAATTTATGAATGAGTCCTAGAACGGTTTTTCAAAACAGCATTTTAAGATTTCAAAAAGTCAAAATGAAACCTTTGGTAGGAGTAAAAGTAATTTTAAAAGACAAGATTTTAAGATCGTTGTCAAGAAGCTGTGTAGGTTCGCATAAACCTGTCTAAAATTTGAAACCTATTGGCACCTCTTGTTGCCATAATAAAACCAAATGGATTTCTAGTGGCTTTCATAAAACTTTATTAAAACTTAATAAAGCTGGAGTGTTTTGGCAATGTTACTTGGGAGTGTTATGATGTCCCGTGGAGCTATTTCAACTTTTAGATACGGTGGAGACATCTTAAATAGTCTTGTTGATCACGTGGAACATAAAGATCTGTATTCAATGATAGTTTGGAGTACCGTAGGTATTCTAGAAATCATGTAGTATGTCTATTATAGTGATATGAAGTTTCGTCGAGCAAAATCGAACAATTTGATTCGGGACGTGGACAAAAAGGTCAATTCTTCCGTCTGGTTCGCAAAGCATACAATAAAGCGGGCCGGACTTCATGTTTTCTAGGTTAGGAAGGCGCCTAACCAATTAACAGAATACGATGGCCAAATCCCGCACTAGGAAGCTGTATCACGAATGGTTGGTGCAGCCGAAATGCATCGTGATGGACGATGAGACGGGCATTAAAGTGGACGCCAAGCAGAACCCTGGCCTCAAGGTCTGGAAGAAGAAGGTCAACAAATTTGCCAAGACGTACTTGGTGTGGCAGGCGATCTGTGGGTGCGGCAAATTCAGCAAGCCGTACATAATGATCGGCACCATCAACGGCCAAATATATATAGAAGAGCGCCTCCAGAAGCGCCTGCTGCCTTCCTCCGGTCCCTCGAAGGTGATACTATGCCTTCACCGCATTCGGCATCTTTCCATTACGCAAAACCGGTGATGGAGTGGTACGATACTAACGATGTTGTTTTTGTGCTGCAGGGGGTAAATCTGTCAAACTCGCCAGAACTTCGTCCAATAGTAAAATTCTGGGCGATGATGAAGGGCAAGCTCCGGAAAACAGGGAAGGTCTTCAAAAACGACAAGGATTTGGAAAAAGAGTGGATGTGTTTAAGAAAGATAGGGCAAGTGTTTCAAAGGATTTGAAGGGTAGATTTAAGTTCAAGGTGCGGGCATTTTTGCCTAGGAGACGAGGTTGAATAAACCAACATTGCAAAAACATAGCTAATATTTGTTCGTTTATTCCCTGAGAGTTTCCAAAATACCCGACATAAATTGAATGTTTGGTGATATTTTTTGTCTGTTGCATTATGGTGGGTGTTGTCCGAATTTGAATTATTGAGATATAATCCTAATTAAGGTATAGAGAATTTTTCATACATGCATCTAGAAAAAGGTGTTCCGATCAAAATTTGGTCAAACAGTAATGTGTGTGAGTCGATCAAAGTTTCTATTAATAAGTCAAAATTTTTATTTATTTTCAAGTTCAGTTAATACAGAATACAGGAAAAATATTCAGCTGAGCTTCCTTTTTACTGAATGCGAATTGACAGGTCTTTCGTTTAACACCTCCCATAAGATTTTGTACAGTTTCCTTGTCCACTTTATTCGCTGCAGAACGCCAGTTTGCCTTGAACTGTTTCTCGCTCACAACAGTTTTTTGAGTCATCTTAAGGTTCCGCTTGACGATGGCCCAATATTATTCGATTGAGTGGAGCTCTGGCGTGTTGGCAGGGTTCTTGTCCTTGGGCACCACTTGAACGTTGTTGGCAGTATACCACTCTATGACCTTTTCTCCGTAATAGCAAGATGACAAATCTGACCAAAATAGAACGGAACAATTATGTCGCTAGACGTTTTTGTAGGCACTCGCTCAGATAAATTTCCTGGTTGACGGTTCCCGTCGCAATTTAAACGTTGCTCTTCTGGTCACAGGTACAGATGGCCACACAAGATATTTCTTAGCGAACTTTGACAGTTTGATGTGCTTGAAACTATCTGCCACCGTTCCCAGTCCGGTTGCCGTAGAAAATTCCTGTCCAGGAAGCTGTTTAAAGTCTGCCTTGACGTAAGCTTCATCGTCCTGTACCACGCAATCAAACTTCGTCAGCATCGTCGTGTACGACTTCCGCGATCGTGCTTTGGCCGAACGCGTTTTGTTTATCGTCGTGATTTGGAGTCACCACTTTCTTGTAACTTGACCGTCCAGCTCGTTATTTAGCTCTATCAACGGTTGAAGTCGCCACTCCCAGCTTCTTTGCGACATCTCGGACGGAGAGGTTGGGGTTTAAATGCACGATGAAAGGAAATGCGTCAAGTTTAGGTCGACCAAATTTTGATCGAAACACCCTGTAACCTAACGTCCGTTCCCCATCACAATATTTTCTATTGTGATATGTCCAACTCAATGGGGAAATTGACCTGAAGGTGAGTTTGAAAGAAGGGGAACTTGGAATAGAGCACACGTACCCACTGGTTGACACTAAATATTGGTCAACGAGCTTTGCACATTTATTTGAGGATTTATTAAGCGACACAAATTTCCAAATCCAAAGTTTGGATGCTGTGCTGCAACTTTTTGTTCATGAATCTGAATACTTTTCAAATCTCAAACTATATTATATGTCGTTACTAACAATAAAAGCTAACAGTAACAGTATAGACCAGTAACTATTCACGATGAAGGGGCAATAAATTAGATCAACCGACTGAGTTCATCAGATATACACTGTGGTGCAAAATTGATCGGACACATTTGATAGCTTCGTGAATTCGCTCGTAAATCCTAAATTATTATGTTTCACCTTCCATTTTATTGTTTTTCAATATTCGTTTTCCTTTGATACATTCATTTTCACCATTAAAAAGTATCTGCAATGTTTGGTTTTTTTGTGAAATTATTTTTTTGAACAATATCTTGAAAAACAGTGTGCATAACTTAGCATGTATTTACCTCCCGATAGGAAATCTGATTTGAGCAGCATTGAGAACCATATCAGTTCGATTGGCGCTGTGTTATCCCGTTTAGATCACAACGACTACGCGTTACTATTTGGCGATTACAACCAGTCTGGGTTGGTTTGGAATGTTCCCATGATTGGTCATCCCACAATTGACGTTCTTCGTTCGCATATGCCACCTGTCTGCTGTGCATTGATGGATGGATTCAGCCTTCATGATTTAACGCAAATAAATTCAACGTTAAATCGTAACTCGAGACTGCTTGATCTTGTATTGGTAAATGAAGCTGCCGTAATGGAATGTACTGTTGTCGACGCCTCCGAACCTTTAATTAGCCTCGACGCCGATCATCCTGCACTGGAGATTATTATCAGTCTATCAGTACCTATTACCTTTGATAACATCGTTGATCCACATGGTCTGAACTTCCGAAGAACTGATTTCGCCGCAATGAACCAATATCTGTCCCAAATAAATTGGCAGTTCCTTGACTCCTGCTCAACTATCGATGAAGCTGTAGACTTTTTTGACGAGGTTGTGTCCCGGGCTATATCAGATTTTGTTCCTCTGAGGAGACCTGCTCGTAAACCTCCTTGGTCTAATGCTCATTTACGGTACCTGAAACGTGTGAGGTCGAAGGCTCTTCGTAAGTTCTGCAAAACTCGAAATCAATTCACCAAGCGAATCTTCTCTGAAGCTAGTACCCAATACCGAATTTACAATCGTCTTCTCTACAAGAATTATTCAAAACGAATCCAATCTAACCTTCGGCGCAACCCAAAGTTGTTCTGGTCATTTGTGAACACAAAAAGGAATATTAACGGGCTACCGGTTGAAATTCATCTTGGCGACAGAATCGCCAGCACACCAGTGGACAAATGTGATCTCCTTTCTGAGCACTTCAAAAGTGTTTTCAATAACACCGTGCCAGCATTAGAGCAAGTCAGCGAAGCACTCAGAGATACTCCCAGAGACGCGTTCGACTTCAATATTCCTGCGATTACATCAGACCTCGTTGAAGTCGCAATCCGGAAGCTGAAACTCTCAGGACCCGACGGAATTCCTTCATGTGTACTTAAGAATTGCTCTGCAGTGTTTATGATTCCTCTTTTGAAGATTTTCAATATCTCGTTACGCCAGGGAAAATATCCAACATGTTGGAAATCTTCGTTCATGTTCCCGATTTTCAAGAAAGGAGATGCCAAATGCCGAAAATTATCGAGGGATCACATCGCTCTGTGCCTGCTCAAAAGTCTTCGAGATCATCGTCAACGACTTGTTGTTCGCTAGTTGCAGACACTACATCTCTCCTGAACAACATGGATTTCACCCCAGAAGATCGATTTCAACCAACCTTGCACCTTTCGTTTCCTCGTGTCTCCGGAATATGGAAACTGGATCTCAAGTCGACGTTGTTTACGCGGATCTCAAGGCTGCTTTCGACCGGGTCGACCATGCTATACTTTTGGCAAAGTTAGACAAACTTGGTGTGTCAAATAACTTAGTTCGTTGGTTTAAATCTTATCTAACGGACAGGATACTCTGTGTGAAGATCGGCTCAGCTCAATCGAGCTACTTTACTAATATGTCGGGCGTACCTCAAGGCAGCAACTTGGGACCACTGCTGTTCTCAATTTTCATCAACGAGGTTGGACTGCTACTTCCACCTAACTGCAGGTCGTTCTATGCAGACGATGTGAAAATTTATGTGGTTGTGCGATGCTTCGCTGATTGTTTACGACTACAGCACTTGATCAGCAGCTTTGAAGAGTGGTGCTCCAGGAATTTCCTCACTCTGAGTGTTAGTAAATGCTTTATTATCACTTTCCATCGAAAATTGCACCCAATTGCGTTTGATTACATGATAAACAATCAACCTCTGCAGAAAGTTGATACTGTTCGTGACCTTGGAGTCACGCTTGACTCCGGTTTGACATTTAGACAACACTACACGGATATGATTACCAAAGCAAACAGACAGCTCGGTTTCATGTTTAAGATCTCCGACGAGTTTCGTGATCCCACCTGTCTGAAAGCATTGTACTGCTCTCTCGTGCGTTCTATTCTGGAATCTGGAATTTTGAGCCTTGGTGTGGTGCCCGTACCAAAGAATCTGGATTGCGAGGATTGAAGCAGTCCAAAGAAAATTTGTTCGTTATGCACTCCGTCACCTGCCGTGGAATGATCCTGTCAACCTTCCAGCGTACCAGGATCGTTGCTTACTCTTGGGTATTGAAACATTGGAGCATAGGCGTACAGTCATGCAAGCAGTTTTCGCAGCAAAAGTGCTACTAGGTGAAACCGACTCTCCAGGAATTCTGGCCGAACTGTTCATCTACGCTCCTGAACGAGTTCTGCGAACAAGAAATTTTCTACAGCTCGGAACTCGTGCAGCAAACTACGGCCAACATGATCCAATTCGATTCATTTCATCGCGTTTCAATGAACTCTACGCTCTGTTTGACTTCAACTGTTCCGCTGAGACCTTCCGTAACCGGATTCATCGTAGTTGGATGACGAGGCGCTAGTTCAGAAATTGTGGCATTAATGGCGAAGACACTAGACGACTGATTCCATCACGACAGATTATTTTAAGTTTACTGACAAGTTTTGTGTGTATTAGAATTAATTTAGTTTTGCTTGCTTTGTTTTCCTTCTATTCATGTTGATTTATGTAGTGTACGATTTAGTAATAGGGGGTTTTTACGCCACATGGCTTTTCCCCATTCCAATAAGATGTTAAGTCAGTTGGAATTATATCAATAAATAAATAAATAAATAAATAAGTCACCGGACAACCAAAGAAATTGTAACAAAAACAAACGATAATAATTATTAAACTAGTTTGAGTGTATGATTTAATGCAGAGACGATTTTTGATTTCACTAATACTAGCAAATTTACCAGAAGTTTTTTTTTTTTTGTTACTTTATTATAGAGACTTTCAGCCCTGAGCTGGTTCGTCTCTTTTTTATTTACCAGAAGTTGAAAGTTCACAATGGCTTGCAGGAAGGAAACATCGGTAGCTCAACGAAGTAATGTTATTTTACTTCATAAACGCGGGGAAACGGTTCAGAAGATTGCTGAATCCCTTGGTATTCCTAAGTCTACGGTATCGGACATCATCTCCCGACAAAAAATTACCGGCAGCATTGAAAATCGTTGCAGATGTGGTCGTCCCCCGGTTCTGTCACAGCAAAACAAACGGTATTTAGCACAAGCTGTCAAAAAAGATCCGTTCATTAGTGGCGGTAAGTTGGCAGCCGATCTGGAACCCATCGTCGGCAAAACTGTAAGTCGGTTCACCATCAGTAGAGCCTTGAACGAAATAGGAATCAAGAGTCGCACGCCTAGGGAAAAGCCATTCATCAGTGAGCAGAACAGAGTGAAGCGTTTGGTCTACGCCACGAAGCATGTTAACAAGCCGATGTCGTTCTGGAAAAAAGTATTATGGACAGATGAAAGTAAGCTCAACGTCAGAGCTTCAGATGACCGTGTTAGAGTTTGGAGAACGGATGGGACCGCTCTAGAAAGAAAAAATATGCGTGGAGCTGTGAAACATGGCGTTGGATCAGTTATGGTATGGCATGGTATGTTCTATGCTGGAGTGGCCACCATGGAATTCATCGAAGGGATACTGTTCAAGGAAGACTACAGAGATATCCTGGAACATCGTAACCAGGAAATATCGACTGGGCAGCAACTTTATATTTATGCACGACAATGACTCCAAGCACAAGTCGAAGCTTGTGACAGAGTATTTGGCCGGGAAAAACATAACCGTGCTGGATCATCCTCCAAAGCCCAGATTTAAACCCAATCTATCGGATGAAATTGGACGAGAACTGCAAAAGAAACATATTTCCAACAGAAAGCAAATAATGCGGGAGATTGAAGCTGTATGGAACACTCTTCGTCCAGAACCAATCCCTAACCAATGCACGGAAGCTAATAGGACAACGGGCCCGTTAGTGAAAGTGGCGGCATGTTATACGGATTAGTATGCACGAACACTTAGGCTATGTAGGTTCTCACTCAGTTTAGGTGCAGATCGGTGGGTAATTGCCTGCTAGGGGGCTACCCCATATGGCATAAAGTCGTTTGGCATAAGGTCGTTTGGCATAAAGTCGTTTGGCATAATGCCATTTGGCATAAGATGTTGGATAAACAATGGTCATTTGGCATAAAGGCCGTTTGGCATAATGATCATTTGGCATAAATATTGGAAAATGAAAGCTGGTAGTTGGCATAACTTGGACATTCAAAATTCAGTAGACATACAGTTGGAATAATGGCTATTTACCATTGATTGCTGTTTGAAAAATATTGTTTCGAATGAAGATGTGTATGTTAATTTTTCATCAGAAACATTTGGTTTAATTACAGTTAGGCTCAAATACTAGAAACGCAAACAAACGTACAAGCTCAACAAGCTGATAATTGATACGCAATCTCAACAGTTACACTGGACAATTAACGAATAACTCCGGTGTGGACGGTTTAAATCAACTGTTATTGTTTTGTTTTCATGTTCGGTGGTTATGGATGATCATTATATCATAGAATGTGAAATAATTTAAAAAAAATTTAAAGAACAACCTAATTAATAAACATGAAAGATCACAATTCTTCCCATATTCGCCTATTTATGACAATTCAAATTGCGTTTCTATCGGTATGGAATAAATTGTGCCAAACATAACTAAACCATACATTTAGTCAATCCAAAAACACACTGTTCAACATCAGAGAAGAAAACATTTGATTTTCAAATTTTAATTTTAATCTTGGTACCTAAGAATGCCCTATTTTGATGAACTGCCTATTCAGAAAGAAGGGAGTATTACTATGGAGAAAAACCTAGATTAATCAACCTAGCGATGATAATGTCTTATGTTCTGGATATTGTTTTCTCAGTCCACACCCTCGTTTCATTTTACTCAGTGACTGAGTAAAATTGAATTCTTATCTCTTTTTCTCACACGGAAATGTTACTCAACTTTCGTAAAATGTGAATAAATTCAAAACTTCAGTAGATCCACTTTTTACGAAAATTGAATAACTTTTTCGTGAGAACAAAAGAGATAGTATTACATATGAAAGAAAGTGTGTTTTGAGTGTGTAGGTTTATTTGTAGTATTAGATAAACTCTAGATTTGAAAACCATATCCTGGAATACCAAACTTTCCAGTCGATAATCATTTAAGTAATGTCTTACTTTCGCATTTTTCATGAACAAAGAGTAACATTATGCCAATTACATTATGCCAAATGCCCACTTGGATTCTATGTTATTTCAAAAGCGTTATGCCAAATGGTCATTATGCCAACCGGCATTATGCCAAATGGTCATTATGCCAAACGGCATTATGCCAAATGACCACCTAGCTCAAGTTATGGTTATGCCAAATGACATTATGCGAAACGACTTTATGCCAAACGACCTTATGCCAAACGACTTTATGCCATATGGGCTGCCCCCGCCTGCTAGGGTGCGTGCTGATCAATATCAAAAACAATTTCCATTTCTTTTCAGCACAAACATTCAGGCATAAAGTCCGGGTTTTGATGGTTAAGGAGAATACTTGAGAGAGAATTTATTGTTGGCCAATGCACGGCATCTTCTACGTATGGTTGCTGGAATAAATATTTAATAGGATCGGAATATATTGAAAAATTCGGTATGGAGTTTTATGGCCAATTGAGTGTAATACAAATTACTACGGACTAGCCGTTTTACACACGGGTTTTCTCAAAACTTTTTAAGTAATAACATTTCAATTAAACATAAAGATAAATTAATGTACCAGAAACTTTAGGGTACAATCTTTATGTTGTTAAATCAATGTTTTATGTCACGAAAGTCCCAGAAAGTCGAACTATCAAGTCGCCTCTTACATGACGGCAGAAACTGTTGCCATCTGGTAATAACCAAATTTTTTCGCGTTTGCAGTACCAATAATGTCAAGTATGAGCACTTCATGTCTATGTGGGTGATCTAGAACGTTTAAGACACAAAAAATGGACGAAAACTTCCAATTTTTGAGTGATTGGTCGAATCCCCACTGCTAAAAAATATATTAATTAGAACGAAGCGCACACTACCAGTCAAATTGACTAAATACCATGTGAAGCCACGTAAGCTCTGCTTTCAAATCAATGTCAAAACTGTAAATAAAAATAGCTGCCTCAAAAACATCCACTTGTTCAACTTAGCATTTTTGCCAGATGGATGCGCACGGTCGGCATTATGCGGGATCAACAAGTGAGCTCTCTGCCTAACACCGTTCTTCTCGGTCGGACAACTAGTTTTACGGTGGGACAGCTTTCCATTCAAATTCCTCCCTGCTCAGCTCACGCCATTGCCGTTGCCGACTGCCTTTTTGACAGACGCCCGCCGCCACACGTCCTATAGGTTTATCTGGGCATTTGAGCCTGAAAAGTTATGCCGTTAATTTTCCTAACCGACTAATTATAATTTTAACTTCCAACGCCCAGCCGGCTTGATTACGGCACAGAACAAGCCCCGTTGGCGCATCATCGGTTGAGGAGGAAAAAATAATGTCATCATTTCTCATCGCACTAAGAAGCATCGTTGCAAAACATGCTGCAAAAAATATGCCAACTGCAAGCCGGCCGACGATGAAGACGGGGTGACACGCCAAATTTCATGTGCCGTTTAGTGAAGGCATATAAATTTCACGTGAATCAACACGATAAAGTGTGTTGATGCATAACAACAAGGGTGTGAAAATTACGCGATTATCGATTTGCTCTGAACCTTGAAGAGAAAATCTTGCTGTATTCGTCAAACTTCGCGCCAATGGAAGCTGCATCCCGTCCCGAAGGCAACTGACCTTGAGAAATATCCCACCATGGGGTGCCAACATGTTTCGAAAAAAAAAATGGACCTGCCGAGACGCGGTGATGTGAAATTTAAGTAAAAACAGACAGTCCCCGGTGAATGGTGTATTTTCCACTGTATGTAAACAAACACTCCTACAGGTGAAAGTTCGGTTTCACCTTCGCTTGCTTTGCTGATGATCGTGGGATTTTTCTTCACTGTGGCAAACGTAGAATAATGATCAAAACATGCGTGGGATGGCTCGATGACTAAGAGGATATGTGAGAAGAACAGCAACAGATAAACAGTGAATTTAGTCATTTAAGATCCTCTTTCGCTCTGAAATCACTTGAAATTTGTGTTGATTTGTTAATCGTTCAAGGCTCAACTGGAATAGTTGTTAGGTTAAATTTACTGATTAAATTAGGCTGTTTCCAAGGGTAAGTAGCTTAAAAAGTGTGCCAGCCACGATGTTTTTTTTTTTGTTGGGGCGTAGAATCACTGCGTCCACTGAGTTGACCTTTGTGATATACCCCTGTTTACTATACTAATTCGAATCTTAAAGCTAGATCACCATTTGTCAAGTGACCACCTAAGACGCGTCTCCCAGTCAGGCAAAATTGAGTTTATAAAACCCACATCCTTCCCAGGATTTGCAGTCCAAATTTCTTTAGGTTGCATATAGCCACTGTACAGAAATTTAAGTCTGCTCTTGTACACAGCATCACAACTGCAAAGCAGATGTTCCGAGGTTTCACGTTCCATGTTACAGAAACGACAGATATCATTCTGAACCTGGCCAATGTTTTTCAAATGATATCTACTCGGGCAATGTCCGGTTACTAGGCCAGTATAGGTACAAAGAACTCTCTTATTGAGTTCCAGAAGCTTTTACTAATTGTAACATTTGAAATTATAAACTTTTTCGCTTGAGAACTCTTTGTGGTGACCAACCAATTGGTCATCACCCTTTGCTCTTCCCAAGATTTTAATTCCATTTTTATGGCACATGATATACCGCAGAATGGTTCTGGGCCAATAAACTGTGCATTTGAACCTTGTTTAGCAAGCTCGTCTGCCCTTTCATTGCCTTCAATGCCACAGTGTCCCGGAACCCAGAATAAATTCTCCGAGTTCTCTTGGCACACCTTTCGCAGTGAAAGAATGCATTCCCAGACAAGTTTGGATGTACATGTATAATTACTTAACGCTTTGAGTGCCGCTTGGCTGTCTGTGAAATTACAAATATTTGCATATCTATATTTTCTCTTCAGACAAACGTAAACACATTTTATTATAGCAAAGATCTCCGCTTGGAGAACCGTTGGATAGTTTCCCATCGCCACTGAGATTTCTACCCCAGGGCCGAAGATTCCTGCTCCCGTTTTTGTTCCAATTTTTGAGCCATCTGTGAAGAATTTTAGCCATGACGAACAGTGGCACCTCCGACTTCCCAATCTATACGTGACGTTTCACATATCTTGTAAGGGATGTCATGGTTTTCCACAGGTTTCATCCAGTCTCCATTCATATACATCACTGGCCCATTTTGAAAGCTTTGTGAAATGCTCAGGTGACCGACTAAGTCACCAGACATGAAAGGAATGCACGATAAAAGGAAATGCGTCAACTTTAAGTCGACCAAATTTTGACCGAAACACCCTTTAATACTTTTTCAGTTCTATACTGAAAATTAAGCGCTGCTCTGAGCAACCAGCTCACAGCGAGTTTCCTGTGCTGAAAGCAAAGTAACGCGTTTGTTTTTTTTTGTTTCTAAAGCTTAATGAAGTATTTTTAATTGTTTGAGTTTCCTGAGTTATCAAAACAAAACTTAAATTTGGAAAACAACAAGCAACGGGCATTGGCTACAATCTACTTAAGTCTGGAGACCTACAACCTATAGTTTGGTTCTGACTGCGGTCGATGCGTGAGCCGCCTGGAAGATACTCGAATCGGCATTTGAAGACAGCGGCTTGAACCGGAAAATTGGGTTGTTTAGGAAGTTCACTTCGATACGTCTTGTCAACAGTCCAAATGTCGAAGGCTTCGTTGAAGAGCTGATGAGCACAAGTCACAAGTGGGATTCAAAGTAGGTGTGTCTTGGTTGGCTGCTATGTTGCTGATGGGTTTTCCGAAGTAGTATGAGCTTATGATAATGGGTCTTGAAGGCTCTGGTAGTGCGTTGACGGCGGATGCTGTGAAATAAAAAATTCTGCAATATGTGAAAACCGAGCGGGGCACAACCAGTTGCAACGACAAAGGGGCTTCGTACAGCAAGCACGGTCCTAGAAGGTGCAAGTCAACGATGGTGAAACCAAAAACTGCACATTTCAAATCGCCAAAGCGGAAATACAAACGGGAAAGAAGCTGAAAATCTTGCGCTCAGACAACGGAAAGGAATATGTGAACGCAAAGAATTTAAAAATGGTGTCGTACATACAGTTTTCTCCTGTACATGGCAACCGTTCCCATATTTCAGGCATAATTTGTCAAGATAAGCAATATGGATGGAATTAACTGGAAAATATTTACTATTTTTTCTTCTCATCTCTAGTTTTAAATACTTATCAAATACTCTTTGAGAAGTTAAAATATTTTTCAAATACTTTTGATTACATTGAGTCCTTTAAAACTACTTTTGATTACTTTGAATTCTCTAAAAATTTGTAAATACTCTGTAAATACAATGAAATCCGGAAGTATTTTCAATACTACACACTTAGTAGAATGCTCTGGGTGCCCCTCGGATTTAACAAAAGCATCTGGAACTTCTACCTAATTTTACTCAATTACTATCAAATATTAGATACGTCTATTTGAAAAGTTATGCTTGATGTCATATTTTAAAGTTGTTTGTCTAACAGCAATGGCCGCCATCTTGGGCATACATTTTTCGTATTGAAAAATCCAAGTGAAGCAAAAATGAGGTTAAAAATCGTAGTATCTAAAACTGAAATTGTTAATATTTTTCTGACTGAATTTCATACTGTACAGGGTGCGGCAGAAAATAGTGCGAAAATGTTCAAACTTGAGTATTGGGTTAATTCGTGTAGCTAGTGACTAATTTCTGTCGAAAGTGTATTTGTTTATGCATACTTTCAAGTGCTGCATCGAAACATTCTATTTGTTATATTACAAATTCGTCAAAATGTTCGCGAAAGAAGTGATCACCAGTTTATTGCTCGCACAGAAGAAGCCGAAAAAGATTGCCAAGGTGGTCATTTGGCAACAGTTTACCGCATAAAAAAATCCCTGCAGGATGGTCCTAAGCACAGGAAGCCGGCAGCCGGGAAGCGGATCCCGCGAAGCCGAACGTGATCAAATCGGTCCGTGCAAAAATTGCTTACAACCCGGTGCGTCCCATAAGAAAACTTGCAAAGGAAGCCTATATTTCGGAGAAATCCATACCTGCATGCATCTTCCAGAGTCAGAGTAAAACGCCAACTGATTACGGACCGGGTCAAGGAACTAGGAGTGACTCGTTCCAAGAGATTGCTTTCCTTGTTGAAGATGGAAAAACATGATAATCCTGTTCTCCGACGAAAAGCTTTTCAGCATCGATGCTGTGGCCAACAGCCGCACGGACCGGATCATTTCACCGTAGAAAATGGAGAACGTTCCGGAAAAAGTGAAATTCAAATTTCAAACCAAACATCCGGCTGGTGTCATGATGTTCGGCTTGGTGGCGTCCAACGGTTTGAAAATGCCGCCTGTTTTCATTGATGCTGGAGTTAAAATCAATACCGAAGTGTATATCGGTATTTTACAGGACCAAGTGCTTCCCTGGGTGAAGCCCAACTTCTCCGAGGACCAAAACGTTGTCCTACAGCAGGATGGAGCGCCGTGTCACACGTCAAATCGAACCCAACCATGGTTGAACGATAACATGAAGTTTTGGCCAAAGGATTTGTGGCCCCCTAGCAGTCCATATCTTAATCCGTTGGATTGTTCGATTTGGGCATATGTTGAAGCACGAGCCTGCAAAACATCACACCCTAGTGTGAAGACCCTGAAGTCAACCATAACATGCACATGGCAGTCAATTTCGGAGGACTACGTCCGAAAGGAATGCTCTGGCTTCCGGCGTCGGATCGAGGATGTTATTAATAAAAATGGAGGACACTTTGAATAAATTTGTTTAAAAGGACTTTATAAAGATAACTGCACTCGAAAAAGTTGATATTCTTGCTTGAATTAGTTGAAAATGGGATTTGAATGAAATAGAACAAATTTTCGCATTATTTTCTGCCGCACCCTGTATGTAAATGGTCAGTATCGTCATTATCGTGGATTTTCGTATCTTCTTGTCATCAATTACTTTGCTTAAACAGATCGAAAACCCATTTTTAACGAGCGCCATCTACGACGTTTAACCTCACTTTTGCTTTACCTTGATTCCTCCATATACAAGGCCTACGCCACTTGAACCAGTTTACCCATAATAGTTATTTCTCACGCATTCAGATTTTTTTTACAGAAATCTGTAACGTTTTACCGAATTCTCAACAGCTGAACGTTCGGTAATCCGATCTAACGGATTTCGGTAAAATTTTACCGAAATCCGGTAATTTTTTTAAGGATAACTGTACAATTTCACCGAAATCATGACCGAACGTTCAGCTGTTGCGAATTCGGTAAAATTTTACAGATTTATGTAAAAACATCTGAGTGTGCACTAGCACCGCGTAGTGGAATAATTCTGAAGTAATCTTACTATTACCGGGCAGTTTGCGATGTCTTGAAAAACTTTGCCAAAATGGGTTATTTTCCGGATGCTATATTTTTCATTTCCCTTTTCTTTAGGATATTTCTAATCGCTGTTTCACCTCCGTTGATTCTCTTGGCTATTTCTTGGGTACTTTAACCGATATCTCTATTTATTCCAAGAACTTTGCTTTCGGGATCGTGCTTGAAAAGCGTCAACAACACTATATGGCTTGCAGGTTATGGTTTACACACAAGCTCTTACAGCCACATCATGAAACGCATGACAGATAGTCAAGGTGTGTATACAAAGGTGAACTAGGTCAATTCGACGTTGGTCACAGCTGATAAATCAACTGCGCTTATAGGAATTTCGCGACGAATCAAAAGATTATGCAATAAAGCAATAAAAACCAACAAAATTAATTAGATAGAATTTCTTTCAGTTCTTGAAAATATTTAGATTATAAGAATTTCGCGCACTGTACTACCTATAGCACTGAAGTAATATAATACTTCATGGAACTCGTCCCAAACGATAAGGTTTTTACGCATTTAATCCAATTTATAAACCCTCGGTTTGGAACGTATACAGAGGTCTCAGTTTACACAGATTCCCGTTCAAATGCGATCAATGTATCAACAAACCACTGTCCATTCATAATAACCGCCCGATGACAAATTGAACACGAAAACATACCATACCGACGGAAAACATGAAACGAATACGGATATAGAACGGTAAAAGTTCGAAATGAATCAACACATTTGTCAAGTCATCCGGATTATCCACAAAGACAAAACATCGTTCGAACACTTCATTAGCCACCTCGAAATAACGGAGACGAAACACTCAACAGCCAACAGAAAACCACGCTTCTCCTACCAGGTTTGACCTCCGCCGAGGCGGTGACAGTTTCGTCTTTCAGCGTCATTTCCGCCGCGAAATTCTCTCACTAGCTCCGTGAGCGTTCGTTGACACAGAAAGGTTGCGGTTGCGGTTTTTGTTGTTGTTGTTATTGTTGTAAAAGGAAATCTACGGTGTTGTTTTGCTTCGTTGACCAGCGGGACACTTTTCCGCTTTCTGTTTTCGTTTGGGTTCTACACTAATGCTAACTAAACACTGTATTCCGATGCTTACTGTAATCGTCGTTGGGGTCGCACGTTGGGCTAACGAACTATAAAACGAGGTTCTTTTCTTGCACACTCACTCAGTCACATTTCACTAAACTAGGTAATTTCAAAAAAGAATCGCTATAGCCGCCTATGATCAGTCCCTAATCAGCTGATTAAGCTAGAAGAAGATCGTTTATTTATTCAATGTCGGTAAACGTGTTTGGATTTTGTAACAGAAACCGAATGTCGTACCAGCCGAAGCCAGATGGGAAACGAATATCCGCGCACCTGTTTGCCGTTCTGTCATCCTCTCACAGCCTACTAGATGATTCACCGAAACTGCTACCAACCGTGGTAATCAATCTCGAATTCGCTACAGAAAACTAAGAACGGAAATCTTCTCGAACACGTTTGTCTTATTCGGTAGGGTTGGTCACCCAATCGTGTTTTCAGTCAGTGCAATTGCTGGTTGCATGAAATGGCCACCCCTAGGATCCACCTCCCGTGGAAGCGCGAGCAAGGTGCTGCCTTAATTACGACACTAATAATCCAATGCTAAAAATATCTCCGTCCAAACGGATGGTCTCTTGAACTTGAAATTATGAATACTTGAACAGTCTCTACTTCTGATCTCCAAACCAACAGGAATATTTACTGCTCGAACTTTTTTCAAATGTTTGGAATGTTCTTCTGACTGAATTCCTTTCCTATTCATCCGCAAAGAATTCATCGAATGGGGACGCACGGTGCTTGATGCCACACGGCCCCCTTCGAGACGAAAATGCCACTGACCTTGCTCAAACGGCTACATTGTAACCGAACTCGAATCCGACCAATCGAATCTAAGCCGCCTTATTTCACAACTGCGTGCGTGCGTCGGCCGTTGCCTATTTTTGGAATGCAATCTGTCGTCTGAATGGTCGAATTCACGATCGACATGCGGCCATATATCACCTTGTGCCAATAGCATCGAGATGATCGAAATAGCATATCTCAACGTGTTGTCACTCTAATCTAAGTGATCCCACGCATCTCGTGGCCCAGTGTTGTAACAAGCTGAGTTGCAGCTTGTTTGGCTAATTTTAGCGGCCCTTTTGGCCGCCACCGTCGACGCCGTGTGATGGGTTGATTGATTGATTCTGTAATCGAGAAAGTGCTCTATTGAGCCGTGGGTGCCATTAGAGCGGAGTCATTTGAAAATAGATCATCTTCGGACGTTACTTAATATTGGTAAGGCGGTGCTGTTTGTGAGATATTTGTTTCGTGATACTGAAGGTGCGTTTGCACTAGTGGCAGCAGGTAGCATTACACAGAAAAAATGATTAATTTTCATTTGAAATTTTATCTCAAATAAATTGCAAATAAAGCAAGCGTAAACAAACGAAATTGTTTGCAATATTTCATACAACGAACCTGATTTCAGCGATATCTGGCTTACATTTTCATTAAATATCCCATAAATTTATACCAAATATAGAATTCTATATATGTGTATTTTATAACGCTGAAATTTTTTTTTTTTTTTCAAACTGTGTATTAATGTTGCCTCGAATAGCCGTTTAAGTGCGCCGTTTAAGCCGTTTAAGTTTTAAATTTAACTCGATCCTTAGTTGCTTAAGAATTATATATCAAATCCGGGAGCATACAGTGTGATTTCTGGGTATTCCTGAACAAGATTCACTTAGAAAATAATAGATAAACAGAAAAAATGGATTTTAACAGAAGCGTAAAAATTTTTCCTCGTTAAATTGAAAGCCAAAGCATAAACAATTGCTTGCCATCTTTCATACAGCATACAACATTGTTTGCAGTCTTCTATACAACAGACTTGATTCCAGCGATATCTGGCTTAAGTTTACAAACAAGATTCCATTACATTAATTGTTATGTTATGTATTCTCCGTGCGAGGAGTAACGATTATGATGTAGAAGGAGATGTTCGCTCATCACCATGAGGCACCAAGAGTGAAAAACAATGTTTTTGGCTAGAATGAAAGATGTGAAGAGAAAGTGTTGAAAGTTCCGCCAGAGTGCGGCAGGTAGGAAAATTAACAGATGTTTTTTGAAAATTGAGCGAAAGGGCATGTATCCAATGGTACTCGAACCATGGACGTCAATCTTTGCCTAACATCCCACTGCGGGGTAGGTTGTAGCGACGGAACAAGTCCACCACTTCAACAGGCAAAAATTGACGCATGGATAGACGCTCATGTACCACTGTGGCTTGTATAGTTTATTCTTAGCGATCTATTGTGTGCACTCTGTTTACTGATGCGCACATGGGAGAGGAACTCTCTCCTTTTTTTGGGTTTGTTTTGATTCGCAACGACTGACGATCACTTAATGTTTTTCTCGTTAATTTTCCTACCTGCCGCACTCTGGCGGAACTTTCAACACTTTCTCTTCACATCTTTCATTCTAGCCAAAAACATTGTTGTTCACTCTTGGTGCCTCATGGTGATGAGCGAACATCTTCTTCTACATCAAGATTCCATTAATTTATGCCAAATCTAGCATTCCCTTTATGTCCATTAGATAACGCAGAATATTTAATGTTACCTTCAAACTGTTTTATGCTACTATTAATCATTAATAACGTGAACACTGGCGTGTATTCAACAAAGTGTTGAATGTTAAGACACGCATAAAATTTTGCCTCGTTCAATTGAAAGCCAACGCAAGCGTAAACATCGAAATTGCATGCAATCTTTCATATAATTGACTAGATTAAGGCCTTAATTGCACGCCAAAGCAAGCGTAATCGCTTGCAATCTTCCATACAACAGACCTGATGAACCTTCCTTGGGTGTTGATGTTTTTTCAAGAGTAAGGTGTTTCCAGACCCATAACCTGGACCCGAATTTCAAACGTTCATTGTGGAAAGTTTATATGACCAAATTTTGAAGTTTTTGCAATCAAAACGCTTGTTGGGGAACGACAAACACGACCGATATTAAGTTTCTGGTGCGTACTGCCCTTTTAAACCCGATTGGCCACAAGAAATCTGGAAGGGTTCCTGGAAGGGCAACCCAGGTGTCTCCATACGTGATTTGGCAAAGAAATACGATTCCAACTTTTCCACCGTGCGTAATATGCTTTCAAGAGAAGGATATAAGTCTTTTTCTTGCCAGTAAAAATCCGAATGGCTCCCTGAAACAAAATTTAGTGGCCAAAAAGCGAGTACGATTACTATACGAACGAGTTTTGACGAAATATGATGGCTGTATTTTAATGGATGACGAAACATATGTCAAAATGGATTATAAACAAATCCCCGGACAAAAAATTTACCTGGCAACTGGTCAGGGGGATGTCGCTTGGTATAAATTGGTTTTTGCTGATAAGTTTGGTCGGAAACTAATGATTTGGCAATGAATCTGCAGTTGTGGCCTTAAAACCAAGGTTTTCATAACACAATGCATCGAAGGTTTACATTAAAGAGTGTCTGGAAAAGCAGATTGTACCCTTCATTCGGCAACTCAAGACCAACGTTATATTTTGGCCTGATCTAGCCAGTTGCCACTACTCTGTGGAGGTACTAGAATGGTATGCTGCATACAATGTTAATTTCGTCGCCAAAGAGATTATTCCTCCGAATTGGCCTGAGTTCAGACCGATCGAAAAATATTGGGCAATTGTCAAGCGAAAACTTCGAGGATGCGGTAAAGAAGTGACAAATGCACAACAAATGCGTTTAAAGTGGAATAAGTTCGCCGGTACAGTGTCGCCAGCGACTGTGCTGATCATAACTGTCGCAAGTTACTTGTTATCGATGCCATTCGCTTGACAATTGCCCAATATTTTTCGATCGGTCTGAACTCAGGGCAATTCGGAGGATAAATCTCTTTGGCGATGAAATAAACATTGGGAAATGTAATAACTTGTTCGTTATATCGCTTGTAAGCTGAATAAATATCTTTTTGTTTGACGTTTTGGTACGTGTAACCGTGTATGATGTTTAATTCTTGAGTTATTATCACTTGAATGCGTCCAAATTTACTTCGAATCGGGCTTTAATCATTAAATAGACCACTGACCAACCCGTAGCTCTGGAAGCTCCCTGATGCTCCGGAAAAACGTTGATGAATTTGGACTCTACAAAACCAGTAATTTGTGGAGTTAAGGCAAAAACGTGAATATACTGTGAAAACTTCAAGCCTTGGCTACAACTTCATGTTTCAGGTCGTCAGCATAGGGTGCGGAACCAACTCGGCATTGAACCCCGTCGCTAATCACTATTGCTCAGCCCTATGGAAACTAAATGATTTGATTTTTTGTACATGACTAGTATCAATGTAAAACTGAAATGTATGAAAAGAATTTGAAGTCATTTGGTTCTTGTACGGTTGAGTAATAGCGATTGATGACTGGAATTGGTCCCGTATCCTATATGGGTACAATCAGGTGATTTAAAATAAATGTTGGACATTGACAAGATTGTCAAAGTTAAATTTACATGGTTTCGAAAATGAATTTAAGCTTGAGTGAGTGATCATAGATGCTTTGTCAATATCAACCTGCATGGTCGAAATTTAGTAGCACTGGCAAGTTTCGACAAAAACATGTATTTGTTTTCTCCTGAAGGGTTCTTTCTGGGGTATACGGATTGTCCCGGAATGGCCAATATGGTCATTGGTTTATTTGAACGCTGAGAGAATAGTACTCATGAAAAATCATAAAGTTTGAGCCGTCAAAAATCTTTATTTGTCCCTTCCTAAAGGGTTCTTTCTGGGCATCTGGGATTTCTCACAACGACCAATAGGTTCATTGATCCATTTCAAGGCTAGAAATAGACTACTCAACAAAAATCATGCAGTTTGAGCCGTCGAAAGGCATGTTTCGGTGGAAATCTATATTTGTCCAACCCCCCCCTAACCGGTTCCTCCGGGACATCCGGATTGTCCCGGAATGGCCAATATAGTTGGTTCATTTCTAGATTAGAAGTACACTACTCATGTAAAATCATGAGGTTTGAGCCGTCGTAAAGCATGTTCCGAAGAAAATTTGTATCTTTCGCCACCTCACGAACCGTGGTAAAACATGCCCTCTTCGGCATAGATTCCTGGTAGCCAATCGGATCAAAAAGAGCAGTACTAACTGTAAACTGAAAATCCCAACAAGCATTTTGACCGCCGAGTGTCGATTGAAAGTGTTCGGTGAACGTTTGTCGTCAGCCACGAAAGCTGGATCGTGGGAAAACTGGATGCCACAACGACGACAAAAAGATTTACCCACTGTTTGGAACGGAACCCCAACCTGTCCGTCCGAGATGTCGCAAAGAAGCTGAGAGTGGCGCCTTCAACCGTGGATAGAGCTAAAAAACGAGCTGGAGTCTTACAAGAAAGTGTTGACTCCAAATCGCGACGATAAACAAAGCACGACGAAGTTTGATTGCGTGATAAAGGGCGATACGGTCAAAATTTGGTCAATATCAACTTGACGTATTTCTTTCAATTTTGCATTTAAAAAACCTGAACACCCCTCATTTTGAAGGTGTGTGTGTGTAGAATGTTGCTCCTATTTTGATTTTGGAATTGACTCTTCAGTTGTCAAAATGCCGTCCAAGCAAGAAGAGCAGCGTATCAAAATTTTGCTCGCGCATCGCGAAAATCCGAGCTACTCGCACGCAAAGTTGGCAAAATCGCTAAAAGTTGCCAAATCAACCGTTACAAATGTAATTAAAGTGTTTGGGGAACGTTTGTCGACAGCCAGGAAGTCTGGATCGGGGGGAAATCGAAAACCGGAAGCCGCTGAGACGACAAAGAGAGTTGCCGGTAGTTTCAAGCGAAACCCTAACCTATCTCTCCGAGATGTCGCAAATAAGCTGGGTGTATCGTCTACAACCGTGCATCGAGCCAAAAAACGAGCCGGACTATCGACTTACAAGAAGGTAGTGACTCCAAATCGCGATGATAAACAAAATACGACGGCCAAAGCGCGATCCCGGAGGCTGTACACGACGATGCTGACGAAGTTTGACTGCGTGGTAATGGACGACGAGACCTACGTCAAAGCCGACTACAAGCAGCTTCCGGGACAGGAGTTTTATACGGCAAAAGGAAGGGGAAAGGTAGCAGATATTTTCAAGAACACGAAACTGTCAAAGTTCGCAAAGAAATATCTGGTTTGGCAAGCCATCTGTACCTGTGGCTTGAAAAGCAGCATTTTCATAGCTTCCGGGACTGTCAACCAAGAAATTTACGTGAAAGAGTGTTTGAATAAACGTCTGCTGCCTTTCCTGAAGAAACACGGTTGTTCCGTACTGTTTTGGCCGGATTTGGCATCTTGCCATTACGGTAAAAAGGCCATGGAGTGGTACGCCGCCAACAACGTGCAGGTGGTTTCCAAGGACAAGAACCCTCCCAACACGCCAGAGCTCCGCCCAATTGAGAAATACTGGGCAATTGTCAAGCGGAACCTAAAGGAGTCCAAAAAAACTGCTAAGGACGAGCAGCAGTTCAAGGCAAACTGGCTTTCTGCGGCGAAGAAGGTGGACAAGGTGGCTGTACAAAATCTGATGGCAGGGGTCAAGCGTAAGGCCCGGCAATTCGAATTTGGAAAAGCGGAAGCCTAACTGAATATTTTTCCTGAATTTTATACTTATTGAACTTGAAAAAGAAATTTAATTTGATTTTTTAAATAAACGATTTCACCGATTTACACGCGTTTTCCCTTGACCAAATTTTGACCGTATCACCCTTTACAGGACGATGA
>JASCZW010008000.1:0-56683 GCA_034211315.2 Aedes japonicus
AAGAAATCACGCTCAAATCAGTCCGAATATAAAATGTAGAAATACACATAACTTGTCAATATCACTTCTACCGAATAAAAAGCAAGGAAGAAAAACACACGAATGAAGAAAAAATCTGACGTGCACCTCCACTCGGCCCGTCGATGAATCTTAAATAAATAAACGGCAGTTTGTTTACATATTTATCAGTTTGTCAACTCTAATGTGTTATTAAAGTATTTTAATTGCCCCCCACCCACCATTTATTATCATTTGTTCGGTCAGTGGCTGAGGCTGCGGCATGTGGCGCGGTGCGTCGTATGTTTATTTGTTAAAACAATTCCTACAGTTTTTGTTTTGGTTCCTCCACCCGCCTCCTCCTCCTCAAGCCACGCTTGTCATGTCGTCGGCCAGCTCAGGTAGAGTCTGTGGTGGAGGTTTTGCATCGCTTGCTGCGATTTGTATTGATTCGATTGTGTCGCGAAAAAAACAGTAAATTGGTTTTTATTTATTTCAAAGCCACAACAGTAGCCGTCATAAATCGCCAAGGAGGGAGAAGGATGGGTCATCGTTGCTCTGGTAACCGTTGAGTACGTTAGTTTCGCCCTGCCAGATGCGAAGTTATTGTCGGAGTTGTCGCATCGAGTGTGTAGCGTGTGCGTGTGCGGTCATCGACAAGCAAAAAGTCGAAACCACTAGTAGTACAGAGAGGGGAAAAAAAAGATGAAATAATAAAACAATATTATTTCAGTGATTATAGCGAAAATAAATACAAAGTGGAAAAAAGTCTCGCCGGAGTGATGAAGTTTTCGCAAGCGGATTGAGGGGGAGTTTATCTTGTCTCGGTAGCCATAGCAAATTGCATTTTTCTGTGTGTCGTCGCCGTCATCGTTGTCGTCGGTGGTGGAGAAGAACCAAGTGTGCGTGTCAACCTGCGGAAGCGAGTGTTCCGTTTCATTCGGTTCAGTTGCACTGATCAGAAGGGATCGAAAGGGGCAGGGCTAACTGTGCATCTCATTCCGGCGCAGGCTTGATAGATAGAGGAAGGCACAAGCTGTCTTTGTTGCGCCAATGGCGAATGGAAGATGTGGAACGAGGATGGCAAAAGCGGAACCGAGCAATCATCGTTCGTTCAACCCCCACTGAAAAACGCATGAATGAATGAAGCTATCTTGCTTGCGGTGAGATATTGACGGGCTATGCGAGAGAGCAGGATGGCGGCTACATGCTGCCGTAACCATGGCACGCTTGGATGTAGTGGTGTTTGTATGCGTAGAAGTCTGTTTTTACTGCTGCTCACTGGTTGCTGCGCTTCGTTAAATCAGTGTCGTCGCAGCAAGAAGTGAGGAAAAATCATCATCATCGTCGGTCCCGTTGCTAGTACGCTAATCGGTCCCAACTGTTTTTGTATATTTTTGGACGTCCGAGTGTGTTGATATGTTATTTTATCGTTGGAACCCGTCGCTGCAATAGCAAGTTTTGCTCACTCGCGCCCGCTCGTAGTGCCGTTGTGTGTTTGTGCGCCCAATTTTCGAATCAAGAACGTCCACACGGCCATAGGGACGAGCCACCAGTTAGTGTCGGTACCGCACCGATGGTGGATGTGTGTTTTTTGTTATTTATGATAATAAAGTGAAATTTTGATTGAAAACAATGTCGGTGTGATATTTACCTTCGACCGTCTCGCCTTTTTCGTAAATGTTCCGGGTTTTTATTATTATTGGAAGCAAGACGATTAGTGACAGTGAACGGCGGGCGAACCCGTCCGACCTGCGGAGAAAAAGAGTTTAACGAAAAAAATATTTGCACAAATTTGTTGTGGAAGATAATATTGTTTGGAATAACAAATTTAGTTGTTTAAATTGAAAACAAACGTGGTCAGTGGACTGCAGCGACACGTGACTTCTTTGGCAGCTGAGTGTTTACAGTGGAGAAGAACGAAGATGCATACGCTATTTACGGATCAAAATACATTCTCGCGGCACTATGGTCACGCACAGCCCGGATATCCTACGAACACAGCAGCCATGGCTCCTGCTCATCACTACACCTATGATCAATACTCCCGGTATACCTATGCAGGATCAGCGTATGCGCTGGCGGCTCCTCACCAAAATAAGGAAATGGTGAAGCCGCCTTATTCTTACATTGCATTGATAGCCATGGCTATTCAGCAGTCACCGGAGAAGAAAGTCACTCTTAATGGAATCTATCAGTACATCATGGAACGCTTTCCCTACTACCGGGATAACAAACAAGGTTGGCAGAACTCTATAAGGCACAATTTAAGCCTGAACGAGTGTTTTGTAAAAGTGGCCCGAGACGACAAGAAGCCTGGCAAAGGGAGCTACTGGACGCTGGATCCGGACTCTTACAATATGTTTGATAATGGGTCATTTCTCCGACGCAGACGACGTTTCAAGAAGAAAGATGCTCTCAAAGAAAAGGAGGAAATGATAAAGCGGCAAACCATGATGCTTGAAGATAAGATGGGTGACATCAAACCAATCAAGATTATGGGTTCTAGTCATCATCACCTGGACGGCAAGCAGCTTTCCCATCAATTCAAGCGGGAACCTGGACTTGACCTCGCCGCTCAGTGTATGGTGAAAGATGGTCTGGCTCCAACGATCCTCAACACCTGCCACGATACACTCGCAACTCAGATGAATCACCTGTCAGCCAGCGATCACGGATTCTCGGTCGATTCCCTAATGAATGTCTACAACCCACGGCTTCATCATACGTCCTATCCGTATCACTTCAACGAGGAAAATTTGGTGACGACCTCGAGTCAGCTGCGTCATCACCACAGCACCGCCCATCATCCACCGCCCCATGGAGGTTGGTATACCCCGGAAACGCCCCCGGAATCAATTGGAAACACCTCCGGTGGAAGTGCGTCCACTCCTCACATCCCAACGTCAACGCCTACCTCGACCGGATTCCGAGATATGGTGTTCGATCATAGTCAAACCAACTGCCAAATGGATACGGGCAGCCCTAGCAATAGCATCACGTCAGCTAGTCCACCGGTGATTCCCGGAACGAGTAGTGCAGCCGCAGCAGCCGCCGCTGCAGCCGGACACCTATCAGCCGGCAACCTCAGTCACCTAGGTCACTACCGGTCACACGTAGGCTATTATCAGGACTGCGGCATCAAGTACGGCGTGTAAAGTGATCCGAGGTATTAGATATTGTAGATAAGTTGTTCAGATCTCTCACGCTCTTGTGCTGAAGAGGCTTAAAAGCATCAATCATCTTCCCATTTCGATAGCTCCTCCTTCAGACCGGGTGCACTTCACCTGAAGAAGCTTCTTCGCCAAATTGAAGCCTCAGTTGGCCTTGGAAAATATTTCCACTTGCGACGCGTTTCGTGTTAACATATTTTACCGCACGACTGCCGTAGTCATTATTTATTTCGTTTCCATGTTAATTCGAGTGAGTCGGTTTTGAAACTTAAGCCTAATTATTTCGGAAAACGTTCTGTTTAAGCCGTAGCACAATTGCCCGAGAAGATCTGAACTCGACGCGAAACTAGAGAGTGAAATTAAGGTGAAAATCAATGACTGAAGCTCGAATTTATTTCCATGCATCCGTTTACGTTATACTCTTGAACACACAGTGAGAGGAAACAACACACTTGAATCGAGCATCTCATTCCCAGCTATACATAATACCTATCAGTCTCTATCATCTCCTTCGGGTGAAGAGTTTATATAGAAAAGTAGAAACAGCAGATTGCAATTTTGAATGATTCGTTACTAACTGTTCAAACTTAGGCGTTTTATTGGACTCTGTAAATGTTATGACCATTTTTACTCTGCAAGCAACAGGAAAACCCGTAGGTATTACATCGACGCAACAAAACAAAAAAATGTAAATATTAGCATTATAGTTTATGCCGGTGTAGTCAATCGAGAACAAACCATGACAAAATGGCTTATCTTTGTCTAAACAAAAAAGAAAAGAAAAAAAAACAGAAATTCACTTCAATTTCAACTGACATGACCGATGAGCGAATACAATAGAGGGCTAGGTGAACGTGCAAATAGACTTTTTTTTTTCTTCAGGAAAGAGAAGATTAAAACGTTAGCGATGTGATGTTTCGTAATAAATCTGTGAAATTTGTGTGTATGTGTGTGCAGGTATACGTCCGTTGGTTGATTGGTTGGTGTGAATGTAAAGTCCTATTCGTTCCGCGCTCGAGTACCGCTCTAAATCGAATCCCTTGTTGGAACCCTGATTTCCATTTGTTCCTTTTTTTTATGTTGCGGGATATGTACAGAACACAGAAGCATCGCTGGCTGGGAACGGCACAGATGTTGGCCAGGAATAGATCTTAGCAGGAAGTTTTTTAGACTTTGCGAGGAGTTGTAGGGAGAGAGGAAGCGGAAGAATAGGGACGAGTTGTGATTTTGAGTTTAGAGTATTTTTCTCATCCGTGTAAAAATCTAAAAAAGAAAACACTGCGAATATTCTTTAAGGAATCTCTCATCTGAACGTGCATTGCAAGAAGATATATTGTAAAATTAGTATTTAATAACAATAGATTCAAATTAATTATGGTAATAAATCAACGATGAAATTATTATATCGAACAAAATTTAAAACACATGAGCTCTGTTTTTTTTTGGTGTAGATTTGATGACAAGACATGTTCGGAACTGTTCGCTCTCCCATTCAAACTAAGGACCTTAGGATGACCATAACGGTTGAACAACATTGAAATAAAAAATGTGGACTTCAGGAACGTCCGATGGGAAGTAAATCTGGAGATTTTTTTTCATTGGGGCGAATCTAATTCTAGAGACTCTCTCTATTTACTTGCTCTTTCATTCATAAGCGAATTGCTTATTTCCTTATATTTGTCTCACTATGTGAAGTTCTTAGTTCAACATCCAAGGCGTTAGAGTGGCAAATCTGAATATTCAACATTGAGTATAGCCAAAAATCATAAAGTTCAGTCTGGCTTGGTAATTTTCAATTACCGGAACATGTCAAATTTTACCGAAATTCCTTAAATCGGATTACGGAACGTTCAGCTGTTGAAAGTTCGTTAAAAATTACCGAATACATTAAAATTTTCTGAGTGTGTAAGGACTGGACTCGGAAAAAATGAGACACACAAAAATAATCACCAGAAATTCATTTTAAATCGGATACTTCTCAAATTTTCAAATTTTAACTCTATATTAGCTATGTTTTGGCACCTAATTTATTTATTGAATTTCCTCCCCCAAGCTGAATGCTCGTACATTTCTCTTAATACTGCTCATGTGATCTTGGGCGAGGCTTTGTCCATCTTCCTTACACAATTTCTCCCAATTTTTCTTCAAAGCTTCATCGGTTTCGAATGTTTTTCCGCTTCAACTTCTTCTTCATTATCCCCCATTATCCGGTCAGAACAGCGTGGGACCGTGCCGGTTGTAACGAACGGCTTGCTGTAACGTCCACACTCGCAGTTCGTCTGCCACAACAGGTACTTCTTCGCGAATTTGTCCATCTTTCTCTTCCGGAACTTTTCCGGAACCTCCATGCGGGACGTACCGACAAAAAACTCGAGGCCTGGGATTTTTTTGGTGTCCGCCTTGTTATATGTCTCGTCGTCCATGACGAGACAGCCTGGCTTGACCAGCCACTCACGGTACAGCTTCCGCGCACGCAATTTGGCCACCGTGTTTTGTTTGTCAGTCTGGTTTGGCGCCTTTCTGATATTAAAAACACGTAGCCCAGCCCACTTTATGGTCTGCTGGACGAACCACTTCGACGAATTGACCTTTTTGGCCACGTCTCGGGTGGAAAGGTTCGGGTTATTCTTAAAGTATTGCCTTATCTTCCACACCTTCTCTGGGTATTCCGTTTTCGGTTTTCGGCCGCTTCCAGCCTTTTGCCGATCCATCTGTGCGACTGACCAGGATTATCGATCACCGCGCCCAAGATTTGTTGGCGTAGCTCTTCTTGTTTTGAATGCATCTTGAAAACTATTTGACATTTCGCACACATAAACATAACACTCTAGATTAGTATTACTCAAAATTTCATTAATTTTTACCGAGGCGATAAAAAATTACACCCAAAACAAAGTGTCGCATTTTTTCCGAGTCCAATCTTTACATTCTACTTGCAGTGCTGTAAAGAGTAATTTCAACTCAATGCGATTCATTTGTCGATAGCTCGTTCCAGAAACTGATTTTTAATATATCTTGTAAAATGAAAATTGTTTTGCTTGGTTATTTTCTTTAATTTGTCGAACAAAGTATTGCTCTAACTCTGACAACTAAAACGTGAGAGTGGATTTTCGAAATATTCCATTGATATTCACCATTGGAAATCATTTGAATATTACAGTGAATACTACGAGGGGGGTGCACCTCTCACGATGAGGATTAGATAAAGCTTCCCTGACATGACAAATTCCATGACAGGCTAATTTCTGGAAGAAAGTTGAAGGTTTTCGAAAGTGCACTATACCAGCCCACACTTAAAACATAGTCGAGAGAACAGGCTTCATAAACGCGGCCCTGGAAGACCTCACCGAAGAACATATTTTGCAGCCATATGATTGGAACATCAGACCAAGAACTGTTAAAGGAGAATTTACACTTGAACCGTATTAACAACTGGCCAACGTTGGTGCGGTACCACAAGACCTTGGATAGTCATCTCACCTGATTAATTTATTACAGGCTGTACACGATCGTTCGAAAACTGTGAAAAATTGTCACGGAATGCGTTAGGCTGACCCCGACGCTGTTCTACTTTGTATGGACTGTTATAGTTAACAACTAGAACTGAAACAAGCTATTCCAAATGCTGTGTTGCAGTTCTACTTTTCGAACAAATTTTTGCAACAGATTTACAACTGCTCGACAGCTCTGTTCTATTTTCACCGCGATTTGAAACACGGATGCAACATTGTTTTTAACCAGCTTATATGACTGACAACCCGGTAACATCTTGACAGCTCCAGAGTAAAGTCAATGTACCCCGATAATTTTGGCTCACTGGTTCTGTCAAATCGAATGAATCCTAGAACAAATTATCAATTGAACGTATTTGCATCGACTGCTGTTTTCAAAACTGTGGTGCTCATATTCGTACTTGATGAACTCTCTGACGATATGTTGTATTTTTTCTTATAATGTTAGTTTGATTTGACTACCAACGGCGGTTAAAACAAACTAAAGTTTTGAGTAATTGATTCGGGAATTAAGCAGCTAAGTTCAACTGCCATCTGTTAATTCACCATTATGTTGGTTGTATCATTAAGACAGCTACGAAAACAAACAGATTTAATGGTTAATTCGCTTATGGTTGTTTCAAACAAATTTTAGTATGATTTAAACTTAAATGCTGTTTGAAACAAACAAACACAAACGGTTTGAACAACGGTTTGTGGTAATATCTTCGGGTAGAAACAACCAACCTGCCTGTTTATTTCGAAACAAAATCGTTGGTTTAAAACAAGTTTTAACATTTTTAGTTTCGATGTCAACAAACATCCTGTTTCTCTCTTTCTCTTTCTGTTTCACTTCCCTCATTCCCCCATTCAAGTCATGATGATTTATACTCGATACAAATTAAATCAAATTGATGGAAAGAAAACTGCATCAACAATACGCCGCAATAAAAATTTGTTCTTTTACTGTTTTTAACATCCACACATAAGGAAACGAAAACATGCAATTCAAAGCTAAAAAGCGGTAGTATCGATAATGGATGGCCCTTTTGTTTATGCACGGTAGAGACATCTACAATTTGTAGATGGGTACGTGAAACTAGCTCATCTGTCAAGATGCTCGGGGGTTGATGACTGATGACTTCAAGTTCGTGTTTTTTGTGTACACAAATACACGCAAAGAATTATGAGCAACCAATATTTTAAAACATCGCATTGCGATTAACGTGTTCAAGTTTTATTTCTGACAGTTCCAAATTTTAAAACTGGCAAGCAGTTTGCATCAAACATGAAACTCAGCATTGGGATCGACCTTACTCGCAGTTAGAGAATTGTTTTTCTATAACAAGGCAGGTTCGGAAGTCTATAATTTCCAAAGACTGTTTTATTATTTGAGAATTTATTCGGTCTTTACCTGCTAGACCTGAAACAAACGTAAACAAAACTACTGATTGTGTTTCGGAAAACTTGCTTGCTTGGATTCGTTTGCTCAAAATAATCAAAACAAATTTCGGCACTGTTGCCAGAAAAAAAGGGTTGCTCGAATACAATGGCTGCCACTCGCGATTCGAGTAAGAATCGGGGACGATGAAACGCGATTATGCGATTCATATTAGTTGCGATTATTAGCGATAGTTGAAGCGATGATGTTTTATTAATATGATAAGGATTTGCAGCGATCCAATGTGCAATCGTGCAAGGTGGTGTGCCCCTCGGAATACTTATCTTCCAATGTAACAGTTAGGGTAATGAACTGTTCGAAAAAGTTGTGAAATTAATCAATTTCATATTAAACTTTACTCAGAAATACAATTCTGAAACAAGTTATCAGTAAATTAAAGGGTGTATTCGATAAAAATGGCTCACACCAATACCTCCCACCCACTAAAATTAAACCAACTATCAAAGCTTCCCTGGCATGACAATTTTCACGATGATGACGATTTTCTTTCTACTGAAAGCATTTTTTTGCGATTAGCATGATCAATCGTGATGAGAGCGCGATGACGATGCGATCAGAATAAACATTATCACTGACAGAATGGAACTGCTCGAAAAATTTGACAACGGGAACTGCCAGAAATAAAATGACATTTCTCGCTTCGAAATATTAAATCAGTAAAATTTTCTTCAAGAAAAATAAAGTTTTCACTATCCGTGCATCAGATTTTTTTTCGTTGCTTTTTTTGCGTTAGGCCGCCAGGCAAGTCGACGTCAGTTCCGTGTCCGTAATTTTCCAAATCTTACATACTGTTTGCAGTGAGATTTACAGCCTAATTTCTGGAAGGAAGTTGAAGGTTTTCTCAAGTGCACCATACCAACATGGTCGCATACCAACATCGAGAACTGGCTTCATAAACCAGGCCCTGGAAGACCTCACCGAAGAGCAAATCAATACAATGGAGGCTGATTTATGTAGATTTCCAGAGCTCGTGAACCTCCCTGCAGGAAACCGAGTATTACGGAAGTATCTGAGGTAAATATATGAGAGAGCCTTGCAGATGAAAATGGCGGGGCTGTGAAAACAAAAGACTGGTCTTTCTTTGCTGAAAATAGACCCCAGAGATAAGTTGCACGAATAGGAGATGCCACGGACGCACTTGCCCTAATAACTATGATCAGTGATTACTTCGAATAAACAGAAATTAGAGTACTTATCATGCTTTATTTAATACGAAACCATTATCAGAGTGATAACAACCTATCAGACTTTAATACATGAGGCAGAAAACATATAGAAGCATAAATATAAAACAACATCCATGTAGAAGCAATTGATACTAGTGCAATTCATTCGTTAGCAAATCTTTAGGGACGCAACCAGCAGAACAATCTTGGAATTTACTTATTTACTAACAAATGTGGCTAAAACAGAAAGTTTTTGGAATGGGAACTCTTTCTTTATTACGCATTTTTAATTCGTAATTTTGCCACATCAAATTCTACAGAAACAATGGTACTGAAGAATACAACAATATATGTACGATAACAGTTACACGAGATATGCGATAATTTTGATGCTCACAATAATCGAACAAAAATTACTTGCCAATTATGTGAATCTGTAATACGGTGAAAATTAGAAGTAGAAAAATATCCAATTTTGTTGCTAAATTGTGCTAAATCGTACCGTCTGAAATGCCTGGATCCTGCAACAAAAAGACGAAAAGCTACTCTATAAAATGGAATGTCTACATATGGAGCACTTTATGAGGACTCGACATATGAAGCTTTGGAGGATACAGCTATAACTCTCGCAAATACCAGCATCAACAATTACAATGTACAAGGGATGATAATTACAACTTCCCAGCCTTTCGGTTTACGCAATAAAGAATTATTTCTACACACTTAGAAATTATGAGTTTCACACGAGACGTAATTCATGTTTGTAAAAGTCGGCGAACGTAAAGGAAGATTTCGTGTAAAATTATGTCTCATGAAACTGACAATACACGCAATTCGACGAAAGATGTGTTTGATTGAACTTATTTTCTCATCTCTTTGAACTCATTCTTATGTGCTAAAGGACGCTTCGCATGTGTCGGTCACAGGAGACAGAAATTTAGATGACATTTTGGAAGTGTGTAGTATGTTTATTGTACGCATATTCAAGCGTGACAAAATGAAAAAATTCAATAGTCAAGCGAAGATAGTTATGATTTTTTTAGCACCGAAACAAAAATAAACAAAACTACCGATTTTGTTTCGGAAAACTTGCTTGCTTGGATTCACTTGCTCGAAATAATCAAAACAAATTTCCACACTGTTGCCAGAAGAGAGAAGGGTAGCTCGAACATAAATGTCATAGCTGCCAGACATCCATAACTTTGTTCGCGATTCGAGTAAGAATCGGTGACGATAAGACGCGATTACGCGATTAATTTCGTTGCGGTTAATGGCGATAGTAGAAGCGATGGTTATTTTTGTGAATTTGATAATGGTTTGCAGCGATCCAATCTGAATCGCAAAGTGGCGTACCCCTCGATGCCAGCCCCTTTCCTTTTCTCTTCAAACATAAAATTTTTTGCAACCAATTCTCTCAGTGTTTTTGTTGTTTTTACCCAAATTTTCTTCAATTCCGGCTCTTGTTTTAATCGTTTTGGGATGTAAACGAAGTTCGATCTTCATAATTGCCAAGAATTTTTCAGTTGGGCAAAGCTCAGGAGAATTTGGTGAGTCTCATATCTTTTGGCTCAAAATTGTCTTTGTTGGCTTTGTACTACTCCAACCCGTTTCGTGTGTAGTGGCAGGATGGTAGTTCAGGCCAAAACAGAGTTGATCTTTTGTGCTTCCCCATGGATGGCAAGAGACGCTTCTTAAGGCACTTTTCCGTGTAAATCGCACCGTTGATGGATCCGGAAGTGATGATGGGAGTGCTTATTTCACTACACAAAAATTACCAGCCAGATCAGGATGTTCTTGGCAAATTTTTGATAATTTCTACTTTCGAATATCCTCCGGAACAAAAGATGAGGAAAAAGATAGAATTTCACATTTAATCCAACTCTTTCATTGCTTATCTTGACAGATACGCGTGTTTCTGTCTACAATGAGTCTTCCAGTGTCGTGTACTAATACTGACTTAGTACACGACACTTAAGAACTCTGCACATTGAAGACGAAACGCGCGTATCTGTCAAGATAAGTAATAAAAGTAGCTGGAATTAAATGATAATTATTAATCTTTCTTTTATTTTTCTTGTTACTGGTATTTCACTTAAAAGCTCGTACTCACCAGGAACCGAATTTAAACTTGACAACGAAATATTCTTGCCCAGGAATATGACGGAAGTCGGCCGTGACGTTAGTTTCGTTTCTGATTTTCATTCCAGTTTGAGGCTTTCTGCACCTTGTAAACATGAAACCCAGCACGCTTCATGGTTTTCTGCACAATACCGAATGTCATGTTGGACTTTTTAGCGACATCTCGAATTGACACGTTTGGACGGTTCTTAAACTGTTGCCCCACTTTTCTGGCCATTTTACTGCCCATTTGACCAATTTTACAGCCACTCCCTTCCTTCCTTCGGGCACTCAGACGGTCCTTGAAGGTTCTTAAGGTTTGGCCCTGTTAGAATTGGAACATAGACTTTTGCGGATATTTCGATACGAAAAAGTATTATGTTTTAAGTAAACAACTTTATGTAAACATTGGAGGGAAAATACAAAAAAAAAATTTCTTTTCGATTTCGAAGAAATTTGCGGACTTTTCCCGGAATACGTTTCATGATCCGGCGTACATTATTCTCATCCATCGTTTTGGCAATCTTATTCCACTTGGTTCTCAATTCATTGATGCTTTTGACGTCATTATCATTCACCTTCAGCTTTCTCTTCATAATAGCCCAAAATCTCTCTATCGGTCTGAGCTGGGGACAGTTTGTCGGGTTGAGTTCTTTGGGTATAAACTTAATCCCGTTGGTTTCATACCACTGTAGAACTGTTTTAAGGAGTGTATCGAAAATAAGCTATCCACAAACTTTCTTTCAAATTATGTTGAAAACCGATATTTTATTCATACAAAAAATTGATCCTTTATTGTACGACGTTAAACATAATGAAGACCGGATGAAATTTAAGATATTACTTCACAAATTTTCGAACTTTGGATCGAATGCTCTTCATCAAGTTCCGGACAAGTGTTGCATCGCATTTTTTGGACGCTTGAGCTCAATTTTTTTTGAATTCCTGCATGTTCCTAGCTGCCTTACCAGTCTTATTGAAGACCCTATTCACGATTGCCCAGTAACGTTCGATGGGTCGAAGCTGAGGGCAATTTGGTGGATTGATATTTTTCTCAACGAAATCTATACCCTTTTCCGCAAGCCAATTGAGAGTGGTTTTGGCATAGTGAGCCGACGCTAAATCCGGCCAAAACAGTGGAGGTGTACTATGCTTCTTATATAAAGGCAACAATCTCTTCTGGAGACACTCAGATCGATAGATTTCCGCATTTATAGTTCCGGTAGTGTAAAAAATGGTTTGACTTCAAACCACGGGAACATATTGCTTGCCATACCAGTACCTTTCGACCGAATTTCTCCACTTGAATCGACCTGTCCGCATCGCTCACATCCTCCCCAACGACGGCCAGTAAAGTATTGTGGACCTGGAAGGGTTTTTGAGTCCTCCTTTACATAGGTCTCATCGTCCATCATAATGCATGCATCCGGACGCTGCAAAAGACGCGAATACAATTTCCGGGCCCTTGTTGCTGTCTCGCTTCTTCTGTTCTGCACTTTGTTTCGAGATTTTCTGCTTCTTGTAGGTCTTCAGGTAGTTTCGCTTCTTGATACGCTGGATCATTCCGACACTCGTTTCTGCTTTTTGGCCAATCACGTATTGACATTGATTTGTTCTTCATGATTAGAGATACCACTTTCTGCTCCAGTTTCGGAGTTGGAAGAACCGGGTTTTCTGCCTCTTCCTGGTAGCTCATCCAAAGAATAGTGTTCCCCAAACTTATTAATGATGGTTTTAACACTCGCATGATGAATTCCAAACCGCCTCGACAATTTTCGCATATTAATACCCTTCTCACTTAGCCATGTATCCGGAACCTTTGTTTTCACTTCCTTTTCAATACGCGACATGTTGAAAACGCATAATTTGAACCGCACAAACAAGTAAACAAAAGAAAGCTGACAGTCAAACGCACAGCATGCAGTGTTCAGAGCATAAAAACCATCACAAATACATGCGTTTAACGCAAATGTATGTGGATAGCTTATATTCGATACACTCCTTAATATAATAACAGCTTACAAGATCTAGAAAACATGACAGGTTCATTTGTGGGATGAATCGCAATATTCGCGTTTGGAGATATTCCGTTCTGTACAGCTCTGAAGTAAATGTCTTATCAGTGATGAAAGCCTTGGTCTTCCTACCGCAGCTACAGATGCCTTGCCAAATCATGTATTTACGTGCAAATTTATTGCAAACATAAACTTAAATTTGGCAGGAACATCTCCCCGAGTTAAGGCCAAGTATTTTTTTTGTCCCGGTAGCTGTTTGAAATCGGCCTTTAGATAGGTTTCATCATCCTTGAGGAGACAGCTATTGAATTTTGTCAACACCCGATCATACAGTTTTCTGGCACGGATTCTGGCCAAATTGTTCTGTTTGCATCCGATCACAGCCTTCCCGGAGACGAATCCGTTGCACGGTACTGCGTGCGCGCCAAACTTTGGCCAAATCGCGGTCTGAGATGTGATTTTAGCGTTCCATCGGTTCATCGGACTCCTCTAGATTTTGATTGTAACTACACAACTATGTTTACGGACATTTCGATGACATGACTGGAGCTACGCATGAATTACCATGACACTTTACAGATGTTAACAATACATTTGAATAAGATTTGCTCACCTTTTCTGTTTTTTACCTACACTGTTTGAAGGTTACAGAAGATTGTCGGTGTGCCATTTTTATGAATACACCCTTTAAAGGGGGATATACAGTAAAACGAAAAAAACATATATGAAAAAAAAAATTTCAAGGGGAAGTTTTCACTCAAATCAACCGAAACTTTTTTTAAATTATAAGTGTATCCATGTAGTATACAAAGAGATTTTTTCAATTTTTTTTTCAACAAAATGGCGGCCGTTAGAGTGCGTTGAAAAAGTCGTTGTAATCTGCTTGTGCCGGCTCTCCTGGTCGCAGTTTTGATCTGAAACCCACCTTCCCAAAAGAATTACATTAATTACATAAACAGTTAGTACATGAATTGAAAAAAAAGTAAAAAAAAAATTGCACTTCTGGCGTAACTTTTTTTTTTAAAATCCATAGAACTTCCGCCATTTGATCACATTTTTCCATATTTTATTATAATATATCACAATAGATTTTAATTCATATAGAAGGTAATACTATAATAAAGAAATCCAATAAGTTTCAGCTTAATCGAATAATTAGTTTAAGAGTTATCACCGGCATAAACTCCGAAAGTGCTGTTTTGAGAAAAACGCGTTGAAAATTGGTTCATTTTGGTTAAGCGTCTCTTTATACCTGCTACGCGCGAAAAAGGCGTCGTCGAAAAACGATGAAAAGAAACACTTGGAGATCGAATTTCGAAAAAAGCCTTTCAGGAGCGTATTTCACGGGAAATTAACTAACTTTTTATGCAAAAACAAAAAAATGAATCTTTTGTTCATTCTAACTTTATATTCCTCCTTAATCCAACTGGGTCGAACTTTGTGTATGGTACTGTCCATTTGAATGCATCATCATCAATTTACTTTATATTCTATCGCCTCTACTAAAGGGTGTTCCGATCAAAATTTTGTCAAGCAGTAATGTGTGTGAGTCGATCAAAGTTTTTATTAATAAGTCAAATTCTTTTTCTTTATCAAGTTCAGTTTATACAGAATGCAGGAGAAACATTCAGCTAAGTTTCTTTTTTACCGAATGCGAATTGCTGATCACCTTCCATAAGATTTTGTACAGTCTCCTTGTCCACTTTATTCGCCGCAAAACACCAGTTTGCTTTGAATTGTTTCCAGCTCACAACAGCTTTTTAAGTCTTCTTGAGGTTCCGCTTGACGATGGCCCAATATTGTTCGATTGGACGGAGCTCTTGGCGTGTTGGGAGGATTCTTGCCCTTGGGCACCACTTGAACGTTGTTTGCAGCATGCTGCTCCATGGTCTTTTCCGCACGTGGCCAGATGCCAAATCCGGCCAAAATAGAAAGGAACAATTGTGTCGCTTCCAGGAAAGGCAGTAGACGTTTTTGTAGGCACTCGCTCAGATAAATTTCCTCATTGACAGTTCCGATTCGACAAACGTTCACCGAACACTTTTAATATGTTGGTAATAGTTGATTTAGCCACATTCAACAACTTCGTCATCACGTGCAAAATTTTGATGCGTTGCTTCTCTTCCTTCGACGACATCTTGATAACTGAAGTGCTTATTTCAAAATCAAAACAGAGACATGACGCTACACTCACACATCTTTAAAATCAGGGGTGTGTAAATTTTTTATGCTGATGAAAAGAAAATGCGTCAAGTTTACGTCGACCAAATTTTGAACGAAACACCCTTTACTCCGTTGTACCATCTATGAAAAAAATTTAGGCGATACAGGATATAAAGTTAGAATGACCAAAAAATTCATTTTTTTTTGCATAAAAAGTTAGTAATCTTCCCGTAGAATACGCTCCTGAAAGCCTTTTTTTTTTTTTTTCAAAATTCGAACTCCAAGTGTTTTTTTTCATCGTTTTTCGAAGACGCCTTTTTCGCACGCAGCAAGTATAATGAGACGCTGGACCGAGAAGATCTATTTTCAACGCATTTTTCTCAAATGCCGGTGATAATTCAAAAACTAATTATTCGATTAAGCTGAAACTTATAGGATTTCTTTATTATAGTATTACCTTCAAGATGAATTGAAAATTATTGTAATATTTTGTAATTAAATGTGTAAAAATGTGATAAAATGGCGAAACAAATGATGGATTTTTCTAAAAAGTTACGCCAAAAGTGCAATTTTTTTGTATTAATGTAGTTTTTTGGGCTTGCAGATTTCAAATCAAAACTGCGACCAGGAGGGTCGGCACAAGCAAAATACAACGACTTTTTCAACGCACTCTAACGGCCGCTCTGTTGTTGAAAAATATTGAAAAAAATATTTTTGTAGACTACATCGATACATTTATAATTGTAAAAAAGTTTCGATTGATTTGAGTGAAAACTTCCTTTGAAATTTTATTTTCAAAACTGAGTTTTTTTTCTCGTTCTTACTGTATATCCTCCCCTTAATACTGAGAGTTCGGCTATCGATTAGTTATCCTTTGCTCATTTCGTTAAAGTTTGAAATAGATTTCAATGTTTGGTCATGTAAATAAATTTAAGAAATAGAAATCCAAATGCTTTAAGGAACAATTCATATAGCTACGTTGGATAACACGTTAGAGCGTAGTATCCGCAACACAACCGCCTTGTTGGCCTAGTAACTATTTTTAATGTTTATCATACCTTTTGAAAATCTTTGGACGGCGCTGAGAAGGGCTGAAATTTTGTTTTTGGTTCGGAATTTGGGAAAGGTGTTGCACTCTATACTGTACAGGGTGAGTGTAAATTCCTGTCAGTGAAGTGAATGGCCATAGGAATGAGAATTTTCAATATATTTCCTGTTTGGTATATCGTTAATAGTTGTCTCAATAGTCATGTTTTTACTGTCATGGAGCATGACAATGCGATAGAATCAAAGCTGCACCATCGAATGAGGAGACCTGAGGGCTGGATCAAAAATGGTTTAGGTGACCGTGGAGGAAACGGAATAGAAGTTGAGAAATGCTCGAACGCAATGATAGCGGAAGCGTAACGGCGACGGCAGTGGAATAGCCCAATCTGACTGATCTGCTTGTCGGATAGAAAACTGATTAGATCCAAGTTGATTCCAATTGGATATATCGACGTCATTTGCGCCAACTGTCAAACTTTCCGTCCACATTACGTTTGGGCTTTAAGACTGATATAGTTACGGCGTTTATAATTGTCCAGCGGTCTACACAGAGGAGTAAACCGTGGTGCTCCGTTAAATCTGAGTTGATCTGAACAAAGGTCATACATATCTTAAATACATTAATACATGAATTTGGTTTTTTCAACGCGAAGCAAAATCATATGTTGAAACCTCGATGCAATCTTATCTTTAGCAAGTAAGACAGGTAAAAATCATCGATTGCGTAACAACAATCAATGGAAATCAACAACATTATGTCCACGGCTTAATTCCAATTTGACATTTTAAAGGGCGAAAATATGCGGTGAAATGGCTTCCGCTTTGTGATTAGGGCGTGATGGTTATTTTCAAGTTTTGATAAAGAAAGTTATGTATTTACGTTATATTTACGCAAAAAGTACTTCAAGCTCATGTCGAAATAGGTATATGATGATAAAAAAAAGCGGTGGGACAGCAAATTAACTAGAGCAATGTGTGATCCGGAAAAATGCCTTAATTTATTTTTCTGGTTTAAGAGCTTAGGGCATCGTCAGTGGCAAACTATTTTTAGAACATCTTTATACCTGATTTGCATCAGCGAAACTTGAATAGAACTAGCTAAAATAGAACAACTTTGCGTTACCGCACCGGTGTTGTACTTCTTGTTGCTTAACTCGCCAACACCTGTCATCCTGTGAATCATTCAGCATCAGAGATCAGAAGTTTTTTTTCAGATATTGCATTTTTTTCCTAAACATTTTGCCATGGATTGGTTTGACCAAATAATTTTTAATACCAGTAGTGCATGGTTAGCTCGAATATTTGTTCTTTCGAGCTGAAGGTGAGTGTGTGAATGCATGCATTTCATTAAAACGATATTTGATAATGCTGTTAGATAAACGAGAGTTGAAACGGAAAAGGTCACGTCCTGGAAGACACCCCAACATCGACCGTGATTTCCGTTCAGGTCATCAGAAGCTGTTCCAGGACTACTTTAGCGACATGTCAACCTACGACAAGAAGCACTTTCTGCGTTTCCTCAAGCCAAGGGAGGAGTTCCTGGACAAGATACGACAACTAAAGTCAACTAGAGGCTTCTCCAAAATTAACCTGTATGAGTGCTTATCATGGCCAATCTAACAATGAACCGATTGTTCACTTTGACGACTTCATTAATTTTTGTTTCCGAACATTCGGAATCTCGGAATCTCCGCATTTTGATCTAGTCAACGTTTTACGGAAAATGCAGTGGCTTTAAAAAAACTGAGACAGGCATTCGGTATTAAGGAATGCAACGAGAAGGCAATTCAGTAGCAACGGGAGCAACATGAGGTAATTATCAGCATCCCAGGCGAGCATTTACTTTTTACCAACATTCTGTCTGCCGCCAGCATTACACGCAGCAAACACGGCTACTTTTCGGCTCACAAATATACCTCAGAATATACTCAATAAAATTGTGTTTATGTTTAGTTATAGCTGAAATTTTACTCAATAATTGGTATTGTTAAGTAGCGTGCAGTGTTTTGGAACGGTATTTTCCCAAATTGATGCAAGAATAGATCAAAACATATTCTAGATTTAAAATAATGCATAATAGATCCGGTATAAAACAAAATTTACAACACCGATGCAGTGATGTTTACTGCGTTTCCTAGTAACACTTGTTGCAATTTAGTCAAAATAACTGCAATGTGACCCAATTAAGTCACAATCAAATTGTTGCAAGCAATTACGACAGAAATGTGTTGCGGTTGGTTAAAAACCACGATTTGATCACCGTTGAAGATGCCCTTACGCTGTAGCATTCTCGACGGAAGCCATTAGCTTAACATTTCGAATTGATATAACTCAGATTCTGTACCAGACATTGAAAATTTAATCACGTCAGTTTTTATGCTTACTTGTTGCGAGCAATTTAATGGAGCTCGATTGCCTGAGACAGAGATAAAACATAGGAAAAAATATATGGAGCAGCGATTCACCTTAAGAAATTGCATAATTGATTTTAATGTAATTGTCAAGGTAAATTAGTTGTTCTGAAATTGTTCAGTCAAAATATAATACAAAATGATTTGTTTACATTTCGGATCTTCCGCCTTTTTCATATGTAAGTCTATAATTAATCTTCAACAAGATCTAACTTTCTATTGTGACTCTATTGATCAGGTCAGTTCCAAATTTAATATTTACTGAATTAACAAACCTCATGCATTCCGAGCAATAAGCAATAGCGAAAGTTTGTAGAATTGCAATTGGCTTCGTATAATGGACAACAAACAGTCATTTACGTTGACAAATATAACGAATGCGGAAACTTGCATTCCTTCTCAATTGATACCGCAGTTTCTGCCACACATGGTAAATCTTTCCTGTACATTAACTTAACGTATGTAAAATCAATCCATTCAAAAGTAGAAATCGTTTAACCGTCTGGTTACGAACTGTTCCATTAATCGGTAATTTTTCTAAGTTTCGAAATTTCCAATGGGAAACTCCACACCGGCACCGGTGTGGTAGCACCATGCAGTCTATAAATAAGTTCACACTCCATTAGAACAGCGGAGTCTATCCGTCTTGCAAGATCGGATGACGAAGACGACGACGACGACGATGACTACGCGTCGTTGCGGATCGGATAACACACCATCGGCGCATCGATCGATTCCCTACGCACCCTGTGGCTGTGGAGGTCCAGGAGCTGGGCCGAAGGGGGGAAGGTACATTTAATGCGTCCGGAAATTGCCTTAATATCTTAAAAATATACTTTCACTTTCTTTCCCATTTTCCACGGCCATGAGGTGGACGCTAATGCGTCTACGGCATGCACATTATCGTTGCTCGATGGGCCAAATCTAAACAATCGGCAAATGGTTGTTTCCAGGTTCTGATCCAACTTTTTTTTTTTTATTCGGAGGAGGGAAATCGTGATTTACTATTCTGGCCTCGGCGGCGCACCGGAAGCACCCGGAATTTTCGGTCACTTCCACGGGCCCCGGCCTCCTACCGTTGGGGCGGGTACTTTTTTTTTTCTCTATGATTGATTTACTTCAAATTAGGAAACGGTATCGGTGGAAAAACAGAAACCGGGAAGTGGAGTAGATCAAGAGCAATTTCATTCGAAAAGCATTTGTTATTCTTTGCTTACAGAGTGAAGTTTTTTTTTTTATTATTATTAAAGCAATGGATCGAAGCAGCTCTGAAGGAAGTTCATTTAGGAGCGTTTGATTTTTTTGGCCTTTGGGTGCGTTTTCCAAGATGAAGAAAAGCTTTTTGTTGGTCTCTGACCAGATGGACGCACGGGAAGGCATGATGATGAAATGCGCAGCTACGCTTCCAGTTGGCGTGGAATTATGGAGGATGACGGTTTGTCGCCGGAAATTGCTTAGCATTAGTGTTAATTGGGAGATGATTGACGGATTTATCGATGGCCTGCTGGGTGTGTGTGTGTGTGGTGTTGTTGGAACTGCGTGGGTTGCTTTTCGAGGTGATGGATGATGTGGCGCCTCCTTGTTTGGTAGGTGGGCTTGGCTGGCTATAAATTCAGCCATGCCACAAATGCGTGTAGACGAAAAATCGGATTTTAAACAGTAGTCTGATAATTGTTACTTTAATAACAATACCAATTATCAAATGCTGTTATAATAAATTATCTATTATTCAATTATACTGTTGTGACCCATTTAGTTGATGAACATATATACATTAATCTTATCTGTGCACATATTTTAAATTAGATGAAAACCACCATGAATGTGTAGGTGCGCAGATTACTGTGCTATCTGCGTGACAAACATTTAAGTGCGAGTCAAAACCAGTTTCCAATTCGCGTGTGCTAAAGGAAAATTGCGCGCTATGGTATGATTTTCGAGGCACGTAGATCGGTTTTCACGTAGCACTACGTTTGTGTTTTCAATACGAGGGAACACATTCGAATTGAACCAACAAATAGACCAGAACCATCCTACATCACCTGCAGCTAGCCATCCGCAACGACGAGGAGCTTATCAAACTTCTCTCCAGTTTGACCATATTACAGAGTGTTGTCCTTTTCAGGCCGTCTTACTGCACAAGAAGACCGAGAAGAAAGCCATAGTTCAATCGCGAATTATGTTTCCATCGTGAACATCTAAAACCCGTCCTTTTTAGGACGAACAAATCAATTTTCCCAACTGAAGAGAATTGTAGTTTCTCTTGGGCTCATCAAAATTCCCATTATCACGAACCGGCTTGCTTTAAACGTCGCGCACCGGAGTAAATGAACAAGCATAATGGACAACCAACAAATGAAATATTGTTAACAGCTGACCGACCATGTGTACATATTGTAGTTTCTAGTTGTACATAGTGCACAAATAAAAAGAAACACTGAATTTTCTGCGTTATCTAATGCACATAAAGGGAATGCTAGATTTGGCAGAAAATAATGGGATATTTCATGTAAATTTAAGCCAGATAACGCCTGAATCAAGCCTGTTGTATGAAAGATTGCAAACAATATCGTTGTTTACGCTCCTTTGGCTTGGAATTACACGAGGGGAAATTTTACGCGCTTGTTAAAATTAATTATTTTTTTTTGTGATGGATTAAGAAGATTAAGGTAGTTGCTGGCCATGGCACGTTAACTTTGCGTACAACCCCATTGGGCTGTCCCTTGTAAAGCTATGTCCTTTTAGAATCCGGAATAACAATATCATCTGTATCTCGGTAACGGATTGAAGTACAAATAAGTTTAATACATCAACACATTCACTGAACTTTAAGGAAAAAATATCAATACAAAACATTTCTCTTCGTTTCTAATGAAAATTCGTACTTTCTTCTTTATTCCTCCTATCAAACGCTGCACACCTCCGGAGTCAACTTCCTTGGCACATTTGTTCCACATTTTGGTCATCTGAGTCGCGTTCTGAGCCGTTTTTCCACTTTTCTTAAGCTTCCGCTTCATTATTGCCCAAAATCTCTCGATGGGCCGGAACTGCGGGCAGTTGGGTGGACTTATGTTTTTATCGATGAAATATACGTTATTATCGCGGCTGTAGTGGTAACTCGCCAAATCTGGCCAAAACTTCACGGGACCTTTATGGGCTTTAATGAAAGGTAGTAGGCGGTTTTTGAGGCATTCTTCCTTGTACAGCTTCGAGTCCATCGTCTTATTCGTCACGGACACTTTGGTCTTTGCTCCGCACCTGCATATCTCTTGCCAAATCATCAGTTTCTTGGCAAATGTGTCCATACAAGCAAACTTAAACTTCACAGGAACATCTCCTCGAGCCGTCGCCATATAGAATGTTTGGCCAGGAAGCTGTCCGAAATCCATTTTGACGTAGGTTTCATTGTCGATGAGCAGGCATCCTTGGTACTTCGTCATAACCTGCTGGTACAATTTCCGAGCTCGAATTTTGGTGACGATACTTTGCTTCAACGTTCTGTTTGGTTCAGGTTACTTGCTGCCTTGATAAGAATGATATCCTGCTCGCAAACGAATTCTTCGAACGGTACTGCGAGCGGCAGGTATTTTTGTGCAATTTCATTATCTGATAGTCCAGGGTTTCTCTGACGGTTTTCAACACCTTCTGGTTCAGCTTGCGGTCATATGTTCCACTACGACGCTTACCTTGAGGCACTCGATGCACGCTCTTTTGCTCCCTGAAACGTTTGAGCACATCATACACGGTTGATTTTGTGATTTTCAACGTTTTAGCGATTTTTATTGTGGACCACTTTGGATTATCAACGTGGGTGTGCAGATTTTTTTCTCTCTGGAAAAGGTATTTGACACTCTGAACCATGAGATTTTTCTTAGGTGCATTATTAGCATAAGCATTATCTGTTGGTAACGTTTGCATTAAAAAAAAATGATTATTTTTGTTCGGATGGTGATAAAAGAAAGCTAAGGCAGATAATTGCTTTTGATAAATTTCCCATGATGGGTAATTATTTTGGCTTACTTGCAAAAAAATTCTTCGCCCTTGCGAGCGGCCTTCCGGCAGTTGACCGGAACATTCGCCATGACAGACCAAAACATGCGTGTAGGTGTGACATCCGCTTCTCGCTGATTGTCAGCCACAGCAGCACCTTCTTGAGGAACTTGGTGTGTGAAATGAACTTCACCTTGGAGCTCACTTTCTTCGTGGAGGACGTAAAATACGAAGTGCCGTCGTGGCCATCCAGAGTGATATAGGTCTTGTCGTCCATCGCCACCGCCAAGTAGTGATTCGCCGGGAAGATCGAGTTGGCCATCTTATTGAGTTATTGCCAGCAGCTCTGAAACCATTGGGCGTGAGTTCCGCTTTCTGACATGTATGTTAATGTTCGCCAGGTACCTTTTCACTGTTTGGCCGGTTGGATCGACCTCTCGGCCAAGCGCACGCAGCGGTCTTCCTCTTCAGCATCTTTCCAGGAGCTTCTTGTCACTCAGGGTCGTCGGCCGTCCGGAACCGGGCATTCTTTCGATGCTCTGATTGTTGTCTAATAGTGCCAAGATGTTGTAGATGGCAGAATGTGCGTACCCGGCGTCCACAAAGTGCCACACGATGTCCGTTTTCAACGCGGCGGGGTGCTGTTCTTTGAACGCGCACCATTCTGAACGGAGTTGCTTCACTGTTTTTGCCATCACGGTTAGAGTTCGACTGGTAGAGCTGTCTGCTGTCTCATGGGTTACTATGATTGATGCTGAATGAGTAGTTCCGTCAAAATGGGTGAAAAATCTGCAATGTTTGTCCATTTTTTAAATGCAATCGTTATGTGTCATTTAAGCATTTTGTACTTTTGACATATCTACCCGATTTGTATATTAATTTGTCACAAAATGGATTGTCCTATAAATTGACAATCACTTTGAAGCTTTGCCTTTTCGCCAAACTAAAACAAATGTTTATAAACTCGACATGTTGTAAGTAGTTTGATTTTTTCCTGCTTTGTTGGCTTGTTCAAATTGCAACCAGTTGTATTCTTTCATTGCACCGCTTCCCCGAATGCATGTTAAATAAGGTAGTAAATGGTGTAGTTTATTGATCTTTCTATTAAAGTTATCATAGAAGGTCTGTTCAATACACATGATGTGCTCATCGAGTTGAAGTAGCAGATGTTGTGAAACAATAGGTGACCAAATGATTCTGACGATATTGATAAGCTGGCCAATCATATGCATGTATTGGCAGTCTTTGGAGCAGGGCTGGCAAATGTCATTTTCAATGAAAAATGAGCTATGATTTTTACCGAACTACGTTTGAAAATCTCATCGGGCGAGAAAACGATGATGTAGTTTTTCTTTTAAATCTCATCGAATTTTTCGTCATAACAGCACGTAACAGTGTTTCGGTCATCGCTATTACAAACACATTTATTGATATAATTGTAAGTTTCATAACAAAACTTGAAATACAACGTCCACTCTGTTGATTACTTATTATTGCTTAGCTGATTTTAGGTAGACTATTTAGAAATTTGTAAAACAAAATCGCATGAGACAAAATCTCATGACTGCATGATGGTGTGAGAATGACAAGAAATCTCATGATAGTTCATTTCTTTTCGTGACAGTGAGATTGCCTATTTTTTCATTGTCAAATGATGGTCGTGAGATTTACCAGCTCTGCTTTGGAGGCTAGGTGACCGAACAAAAAAGGAAAGCTTTTTAAAAGCAGAAGGGCTTGAGCGACGGTTTGTTTAATCTTGTGCTTAGGAGGATCTGTAATCATTTCATTCGTGAAATTCGCAGAAGGTTTATTTTTGCGATCGCTGAAGCCACAAGTGAATGTGTCAATCCGGTTGTTGATGTATTCGACGTTGATCTTCAATTCTTTCTGTTTACAGTAGTGGGAAAGTATCAACTGGATGATCAATGGAATCACTGCTTCTTCTAGGTCATGCATACCGTCAAAGGCAAAATTGTCGGTGATGTGATAATGCATCAGCTCATTCAATATACAACCCGAAGATTAAAGTCCACAGTCTTTTGGGCTTATATATCCATTCTGGACTGCTTCTAAGTTATTCTCGTACCAAGCTCTATCCCTTAGTGGATGTTCAGTAAATGGGTCTCTATGAAATTCTTGCCTAGAAACCTGGCACATGCGGCAGAAATAGTTTGCACTTGGTCCAAACAGCCCAAAAATGTCGTGCACAGCTAATGTGTTTCCACAGAAGATAGTGACAACTGCTTTTAGTAAAAACAAATCATTACCATAGTATACAACAGTATTATATCACAAAAGTTGAATACAATGGACGCAGTGGTTCTACACAAAAAAAAAAAAAAAAATACAGCATTAAATATATTGTAATACAAGAATGGCTCCAAGACCTTTCTATGAGCTTGTGCACGCTATAAAGAATTTGACTTTTACTGTGAGCCATGTTTTCAAGCGTCCTGGGAGAGTGAGTTAGACAACACCTAAACACGGCTCACAGTAAAAGTCAAAAAGACAAAACAATTATAGCAGCGTGCACAGGCTCATAACCGTGTTGTTTTGCATCCAAGGTAGTGCAAAGCAGTACACGGAAAACGGTTTGTGGTGAGTGCTCATCAGGCAAGTTTTGAATTTTGAAGCAAATGTAACTATAGAAATTTTATTAATACCTGCTCTTGAACTAAGGGCATTACCCAGCTCCAGATCATCTTGATATATACTTAATCTGATCACATCAGGATTTTCCCTGAAGAAATTCCTTTTTTAAAAGTATCCCCAGTCCTGAATGAACTCAATCCAGTGACGCATGGAGTATTGGTCACATGTAATTCCTTCAAGTGTTGACTCGTACTAGGCTCTCTAAAAATAAGTTTTAAGGTAAAAATAATAGATCGGAATCATCGTATTGCACGAGGGGTGTCGCAAAACGTTCTCTGGAACTCGTTGACTGGCATGGCTCATCCTCATTTCTAGCGGATTCAACTGGATGTTTTTCGACTAAATGGCAGTTTTGAAGTGAAATCATAAAATGTATTTTGTGCTGAAAAATTTCCCCTTTTAAGGTGGTTGTTATTGTGACGATGAAATCCAGGGTCATAACCTGAAACTTTGTCGTGACAGAAAAAAATACTCTTTCGCTGGTTGTTCCTGGAAAAATAATTGAACATTTAGTAAAAATTTACTCACGGAATATTTCGATTATGCGTTCATCTTGGTCTTCAATCAGCTTCCATACCTGGTCCATGATCCACAAACTCACTTATCTCCTTTATCGATATACTGAGTTCACTGGAAATAGCTACGTTTGCGCTTGTGACTAGTTATTTTCTACCGAATTCGGCGTTTGTCGAATTTTACAGAACGTATTGTAATTTTGTTTACCATGTTCGTCAATTATATATTCAGATTACCGAAACTTCGTTCATTTTTTACCAAACGTATGTAAGGTTATTTTTGTTTACCGGAAAATTTGTAAAATTCTGCATTTACCGATTTTTACGGTAAAAAATTACCAAAAACGCAAATTGCTACACACTCAGATTATTTTACAGATATCTGTAAAATTCTACCGAATTTTCAACAGCTGAACGTTCGGTAATTCGGTAAAATTTTACCGAAATCCGGTAGATTTTTTACAGATAACTGTAAAATTTCGCAGAAAACCCGTAAATTGGATTACCGTACGTTCAGCTGTTGAGAATTAGGTAAAACATTACAGGTTTCTGTAAAAAAATCTAAGTGTGTACTAAGTGTGTAGCTGAACATTACTGTGTATCATTGTTTACATTTAAATCTATAACTCTGTGAGTCTCATGTGCCTGTGCATTTACTTTTCATGAAAATGTGAAACATTTCCTCGGAAAAGCGCAAACAGATCGAGTGAAATGCATGTATAAACTTCTTGAATGCATGCATATTGGATATTGCCATATATGAGGAATAGTATTTTTGTAGAAATTCTTGCAGGAATTTCTGCAAAAAGAAATATAAGAACAGATGCTAATTTCTGTTTGAAGGGCAGCTGCTTTTATGTGCATCCCTTAAAGACTTCAATTTACATGATTTTCTCGAACAGTGAAGTTTGGGATTGATCGTTTTTGATTCTTACAGCGACCCTAGTGGTCGGATTTGTAAACAATGACATCTTATGTGTTTTTTATAGCAATAACAACATCAGAAGTTTTTTTTTATCGCGGTGCAGCTCGAACGTGTTTCAGAGAAATACAAAATGGAAGAAGAAAGAAGAAAAATAATTGTTCGCAATAATTTGGAAAATCCTTCGTGGTCTCGGACAAAACTTGCAAAAGTGTTGAGTTTTCCCCGAAATACCGTGTGGCGTGTTTTAAAAAAGTACAGAGAAACTTTGTCGACGGATTGCAAGCCACAAAGCAAGCGTCGGGCGATTACTGTCAACCGTCAACTGCGGAACAAAGTCATCAAGAACATTAAGGCAAACCCCAACATCTCAGACCGCGATTTGGCCAAACAATTTTGCGCCGCACGCAGTACCGTCACACCGTGCCTGTAGACTACCAAATAGGGATCAAAAGCAGAACAATGTGGCCAGAATTTGTGCCAGAAAACTGTATGATCAGGTGTTGACAAAATTCAATGGCTATCTTCTCATGAATGATGAAACCTGTGTAAAGGCCGATTTCAAACAGCTACCGGGACAAAAAGTTTACTCGGCTACGGCTCGGGGAGATGTTTCTATCAAATTCTAGTTTGTGTTTGCAGTTGAATTTGCAAGTATATACATGATTTGGCAAGGCATCTGTAGCTGCGGTAGGAAGACCAACGTTTTCATCACTGATAAGACATTTAATCCAGAGCTGTACAGAACGGAATGTCTTCAAAAGCGAATATTGCCATTCATCAGATCCCACAATTAATCTGTCATGTTTTGGCAAGATCTTGCAAGCTGTTAGTTGAAGAGGAAGCTGCCAGTGAATGGTAGTGTCGTCAAAAGCATCGATGAATTGAGAAGCAAGTGGAATAAGATGGCCTAAACGATAGATGAGTATAATGTGCGCAGGTTAATGAAACGTATTCCGGGAAAAGTCCACATATATCTTCGAAATCGAGATAATTGTTTTTTTTTTTTGTATTTTCCCTCTAAAGTTCACATAAAGTCGAAAATTTTATTTAAAACAGAATACTATTTTTTTAATGTTAATGTATGAAATATGCGCAATAGTCTATTTTCCAATTCTAACTGGACCACACCTTAGAAAATTACCCCTATAGGTAGTTTTCTTGATAATTTGGGTAAAACTAGTTTAGAGTGATTGGGAAACTAGGAGAATTTAAAATTTAACACTTCTTTTGATCTCTTTTTAAAAAATAAAAAATAAAGCCTTCAAACACTTTTTCAAATTTTCGCTAGTAAACGCGAGCAAATTCCTGTTAATTCTACTATGAGCTTATCTTTTGTCAGATAGGCCTTTTTCTGCTACTTACAGACTTCTTCAGAACTTGACACTGAAGAAGTCTGTAAGTAGCAGACGAAATAGGCTTATCTGTCAAAAGATAAGCTCATAGTAGAATTAACAGGAATTTGCTCGCGTTTACTAGCGAAAATTTGAAAAAGTGTTTCAAGGCTTTATTTTTTCTTTTTTAAAAAGTGATCAAATGAAGTGTTAAATTTTAAATTCTCCTAGTTTCCCAATCATAATCGTTCTACTAATACGCTCAAAAAAGTTTTTTTCAAAATAGTGTTTAAAAAAAGTGAAAGTAGTTTAAAGTATTTTTTGTTGTTATATTTTTATCACTGTAAGTTGTTTCGCAAATGCGCAAAGGCGCGAATTGATTTTGCGTAAGCACCTGGAAAATCTACAACTCTCTCATCAGGACACCGGAAAACAACTCGGAATCGTTCAGTCAACGGTGAGTCGTTCGATTGAACGTTACTACAAAACTCTGAGCATTGAATGGAGGGAGAAATGCGGTCAGAATGGATATTCTGTTAGTGATCAGGATCACAACCCGAGTAAAGGTTTATACCATATTGATAACAAGTTCTAATATCAGATTATCAGTGTTTGATCTGTTATTAACTCGTTTTATTATCATCGAGTTCATTTCGATAACATATTTTGTGATATGAACAATTTTTTTTAGGCAATTTCAAATTATGTAATCAACATGATTTCAAATTCAAACACTAATAACTGAAGTAGTGTTTCTGGTGAGAAGCTCAATTTCATGTCCATCACATGCTGGTAGGATTTAGTAAAGTTCGTCAAAAAATCGACTTTAAATATTGATAATAGATGATAATAAAACTTGACAATCTTGATAACTAAATTTGTTATGCGATAACAGGTGAGTTCAAAATGATATCTGAGATAACAAAACTTGTTAGTTTTTCGATATCAGCTTGTTATTTTACTTTACTAGGGAAGCGTGTCGTGAAAGCGTTTAAGCGGAATGCCAATGCTAAGGTCAGGGATGTGGCCAAAAAGCTGAATCTGTCCAAGTTTTTCGATCAGAAAGCCAAGGACCGGGAGGGACTGCGTACATAAAAAGTGCGGAAGGCTTCAAAGCGTGACGAACGGTTGTGCACGGTGGGAAAGTCACGGGCCCGGAAACTGTACACTCAGATGCTGACGAAGCCTCATTGTCACATCATGGATCGTGAAACTTACGTCAAGGCGGACTGCCGGCAGCTTCCGGGGTTACTGTTTTTCACCGCCCAGCAGAAGTTTGATGTTCCGGAGGAAGTAAGGAAGCAGAAGCTTTTAAAGTTTTCCAAGAAATACATGATTTGGTAAGCGATCTGCTTATGTGGCAAACGGAGTGCGCCGTTCTTGATTACCGTTACTGTAAACGGGGAGATCTACCTCATGGATCTAGCTTTGTGCCACTATTCAAATCTTGTCCTTGAGTGGTACGAAGCCAACAGGGTCACTTTCGTACCCAAGGATACGAACCCCTACAACGCACCGGAACTGAAGCCTATCGAAAAATACTGGGTTGTTATGAAGCAGGCACTACGGAAACATCTCAAGAAGATTAAATCTGAGGAAGGCATGAAGAAAACGTTTCCGGACAGAAGAAGCTGCAGTCAGATGTTGTACAGAACCTAATGAGTGGAGTGAAGAGTACTACAGCAGCTTACTAATGGAATATATTATAACACACCCCGTGCGGCTACGGGTTCTCTAACCCCTGGAATTTCTTAACAAGTGGCTTTAGCGCCACCTCCGAAGAGGGCCACTTGTCTGTTGGGTTGCCCGGCAAGAAATCCTAACCTCAGGGCAGGTTTCTCATACAAATTCAGCAGGGAATGAGACAAGATCTAGCGTCGCTGAACGTTCTAATAAAGTAATCCCGCGTTCACGCGTAAAAATGGCTCCACTATCGGTTATGAGTGTAGCGATAGAAGACCGTCGCACAGTGGGACCAATCTGAAAAAAGACGGTCAAAAGTGTTTTCACACTGTTCCTCACATTTTAGCGCTTTGGTGTCTACCGAAAAGTTGTTAGAAATGTTATTTCACATTTTTTTAAAAACTTATCAAAAGTTTTACTTAAGTGATACTTTACTTAAAAAACCTAACTTTGTGTGGGTACAAGATAGAAGGTTGAAGTCTTTAACAAAGTTTTAGAACTATATATTTAACGAAACTTTGCTGAAGATTGTTAGTACCTATATCGAAAGCATTCTGATATATAATTGATTTAGTATATAGACTTACTTAAAACTTGTTTTTTTACTTTATTGTGGCTAAAACCTTACCAGATTAGTTGAAAATGTTCAACAAAGTTATCAATATTATTAAAATGCACAACTTTGCTGAAGACGTCATAAGTCTAAACGGCTTTATTTGAGTTTAAAAGCGGATTTAAGTTAAAAAATATACATATTTTCAACAACAATAACTCAGACACCGGCAAACTTTTGCAACCAAATTTTGAATAGTTTGGTCAATCATCACTTAAAGTATACATGTACAAAAAATCTGCGCCGGGTATCATCGGGTACATGAAGTTTTCAGTCCGTCTTTTCGGGTGTATCTATCTTTTAAATTTTGATAAACTTTTACAAATGTACAAATATTTCGTGAAATCTGTTAAATTCTACCGGCATCCGTAAAAATTGATTACAAACCGATCTGTTGTCAAGATTCCGGTAAAATATTTCTGAAATCTGTGAATTCATATGAGTGTGCAGTACTTAGTTTGATAAATTTCGTAGGCAATGGATATTCAAGTTTTAATGAAAGTAATCAGATTTATGTAGCTGCTTTGAACGTATTTAAATTACTGAATATGTAATTAGTGGTATTGTAAGTGTTACTAATGAACTCTGACTATACAATTTCGCCAGTAATTAATTTACCTAAAAATAGGTACGGTATTATTCAATTTCATAAAGCTGTTATTAATGTCTTTGATTTATCTCTGCATAGGAATCAAAACTTATTGCGAGCTCGTCGGTTCTTAGTTCTTTGCTTCAGACAAATTTGTTAAAATTAATGTATTTCATTTTTTTAATAGGTTTTCACTACTTTAAATTGATTTATTGCTATAATAAAAGCATTAAATCATGTTATTTTATAAAAAAAGCCTTACTGATTACCTTCTTCCTCAGCTTCTGTGTCTGAATCAGGCTTGGTCTTGGGAATTTTGCAAAAGTTTCTTTTCAGCTGGTAATAGTTGCATAGATGTTTTGACAGTTGGTCGTCTTAGACTCCCTATCAACGGGTGGGATGTCATTTGCAATTGTGTGAAAAGATCATAATTGGTAGCAGTCCTGTAGAGAAATGAAAATATTTCAGTAATTATGAATATTTGTGATAATGTTCAATTACTGTTAACTTACCTTGAACACTTTCGCGCTTCATTTTCTCTATAGCATTTTAAATCTTTGTTGCGGCATTTTTGTGGCTCCTCTGAAAGACTTCCGATTGGTAGTAATGCTGCTTATAATGTCTGCACCGTGTATCAGTATTCCGTGAACAGACTGCGGCATGTATGTAAGACCATCCGTATAACTCAACATAGTATTTGGCCGTCTCGTAGTAAAATGCTTTAGAAGAGTCAGTGTTTTTTTGCCTGCCACATGCCAGTATGCTCACTATGACAAAAAAGTTCTCAATGATTGTCTCTGCCAACCCGGTAATTTTTCGAATGATTTTTTTTCGAATGTGGCTTTATTGACTGATCTAGACCATCGCTCTAATGTTGTTAAATTGCTTTGGGGATGCTTGGCAAACACAACATTTTTTCCGGTCAAAGCAGAGTAAACTTTTCCAACGATCATACTACAAATCATTATATGATGGATTCGAAAGTTTGAGATCAAGCTTGGCATTAATCTTTCGAAATTGGTACACCCGAAAAGACGTACTGAAAACTTTATGTACCCGATGATACCCGGCGCAGATTTTTTGTACACGTATACTTTAAGTGATGGTTGACCAAACTATTCAAAATTTGGTTGCAAAAGTTTGCCGGTGTCTGAGTTATTGTTGTTGAAAATATGTATATTTTTTTACTTAAATTCACTTTAAAACTCAAATAAAGCCGTTTAGACTTATGACGTCTTCAGCAAAGTTGTGCGTTTTAATAATATTGATAACTTTGTTGAACATTTTCAACCAATCTAGTAAGGTTTTAGCCACAGTAAAGTAAAAAAACAAGTTTTAAGTAAGTCTATATACTAAATCAATTATATATTATATAAATGCTTTCGATATAGGTAATAACAGTCTTCAGCAAAGTTTCGTTATATATATAGTTCTAAAACTTTGTTAAAGACTTCAACCTTCTATCTTGTACCCACACAAAGTTAGTTTTTTTTAAGTATCACTTAAGTAAAACATTTGATAAGTTTTTAAAAAAATGTGAAATAACATTTCTAACAACTTTTCGGTAGACACCAAAGCGCTAAAATGTGAGGAACAGTGTGAAAACACTTTTGACCGTCTTTTTTCAGATTGGTCCCAGTGTGCGTCGTTCGATTAGGCAAAAATCAACTCGTGTATACGCCGCCTATTTTATCAGAGTCAGAGCTCACTTACACAATTCTCCCCTTCGCGCTTCAATGGAAACGTGAATGGAGGGACTGAGATTCCCAATCAGTCCAGACTTGGAGAAAACAACGGAAAAGAATAACTAAACGAACGGAAAACTAATCGAACGACGGGAAAAATCTTAGTGCCTAAAATTCACGAATAACATGGCGGACCGCCGGAATACCCATTTTTATATACAGATAACTTACAAGATCACGCGCGAAATAGGTCGCACCGGTCAATGGCGGCCGGCTGAACGACGGTTGTCTACCAGACAATGCAAGACGGAATGGCGGCGCTTGACGACAAAATGGTGACGACGGAATCGGATTTCCCGCGGGACGCAAGATAGGCGGTGCAGTCTCCCTCCGCGATTCGGAATAACTCCGCAATCCGGGAAGTTTTCCTGACCTAGATGGACAGTGCTCGGTGGTCGATTGGGTTGGCTGGTGGTGTCGGCTGCGTGGTGGCGCTATAGCGTGGGTTCGAGACTCGCTCTGGAATATCTTACAAGAAGCCGTCAAACGGCTGTTCGAGACTTATAAATACACACAATTTTAAGGACACACTCTAAACAAATTACCTTCTTTCTTAACGGAAAATACTTGCACACGACTTATTACCGCACCTCCGATAACTACCTAACTAGCCTAAGAAGGGAAAACTAACGTAAATCTAAATACTTAAAACTTCTACCGTCATTTAACGTACCACAATGGATTCGCAACCACACGAAACAACTAGCTCGCACTCACGTTCCTATCCACGGTCCAGATCAAATTGCTAAAGTGTAGCTCTTGTAATCCTCAGATAGGTTGCGAGTGGTAGTCATGTTCGTGACCAGAGGTTGTTGAACCTCAAAAAGTACAACGACCTTATGAACCCGATCCTCAAATGTTACATTCGTAACCGATGACGACTGCCATCTCCTTCTCTCATAGATACCCAGGTCTGGCTATCTCTTTCCCATTCGTATCTGAATTTGCAGAAGTCCTTCCCCGTAGTTAGACTTGATGGTCGTCGAAGTTCGTGAATCAGACCAATGAATCGGCTCGGATGAATAACTTGCATGCGAGATTTTGATATGCATGCGTGTAGTGAACCAGTTATATAAATGTTCACTCTTGTTTCATGAACAGTTACTAGCATAAATAGTGAACATATATAAATAAACAGCTTGAACACCACTAATGAACAACAACAAATCTTACCGTAAATTAATACTAGGGATAATATTGAAGGATTTTTATATCTACTATTTACAATTTATTTACAATGGATTATTCCTTGAAGAGAAAAAGCTATTTCATTAAGCAAGTTATTTGGCCCACATGCTACAATATTTTATTGTCTGAAAGTTTGAGAAGCATCGGTCAACTAGATAATTTTCTACAGCGTTTTTTTCGTTATGCAATTTGATGTGGGACACCCTTTATTGTGGAGTGCATGTGGATTGTACTGACTTAGAAACGGGATGTTTGGGATTTTTTTTTTGATTTTCGAAAACATGTCTCACTTCTTCTGAAAGCTGTTCTTTGTTACAATAACTCTCGATAAAAAAATAATAAATTTTGACCCCCAGCTAAAGTTCCGTCCAGTTAGAATCAAAAATCACTTATTTGGTTACAGAGGCACGGAAAGTGACCACTGCAAGAATTATTTTACAGCGGTTTGTTAACCTAGGCGCCCAATTTCTGTGGTATAAATTTCACGGTGTTTCATGCAGTGAGTCAAAAGTTATTCCAGACGGAAGCCGAGAGGAGAGAAGAAATTCTGCGCACCCACATTGATAATCCAACGTGGTCCGCTATAAAAATCACAAAAACGTTGAAAATCGCCAAATCAACCGTGTATGATGTGCTCAAACGTTTCAGGGAGCAAAAGAGCTTGGATCGACTGCCTCAAAATAAGCGTCGTAGTGCAACATATGACCGTAAGCTGAACCAGAAGGTGTTGAGAACCGTCAGAGCAATCCCTGGACTATCAGATAATGAAATCGCACAAAAATACGCTGCCGATCACAGTACCGTTCGAAGAATTCGTTTGCGAGCAGGATATCGTTCTGATTGAGCCAGCAAGCAACAAACAGAACGTTGAAGCAAAGTTTCGACACCAAACCTCTAGCTCGGAAATTGTACCAGCAGGTTTTGACGAAGTACCAAGGATGCCTGCTCATCGATGATGAAACCTACGTCAAACTGGATTTCGGACAGCTTCCTGGCCAAAAATTTTACATGGCGACGGCACGAGGAGATGTTTCTGCGAAATTTAAGTTTGTTTTTATGAACAAATTTGCCAAAAATAACGGATGATTTGGAAAGCGATATGCACCTGCGGAGCTAAGACCAAAGTGTTTGTGACGGATAAGACGATGGACTCGAAGCTGTGCAAGGAAGAATGCCTCAAAAACCGCCTACTACCTTTCATTAAAGCCCATAAAGGTCCCGTGAAGTTTTGGCCAGATTTGGCGAGTTGCCACTACAGCCGGGAAGTCATCCAGTGGTACCGCAATAATAACGTAGATTTCATCGTTAAAAACATAAATCCACCCAACTGCCCGCAGCTCCGGCCCATCGAAAGATTTTGGGCAATAATGAAGCGGAAGCTTAAGAAAACTGGAAAAACTGCTCGGGACGCGACTCAGATGACCAAGCAAAATGCGGAACAAATGTGCCAAGGAAGATGACTCTGGAGGTGTGCAGCGTTTGATGGGAGGAATAAAGAAGAAAGAGCGAGTTTTCATTAGAAACGAAGAGAAATGATTTGTATTGATTTTTTTTCCTCAAAGTACAGTGAATTACTTTTGTATCGATGTATTAAACTTATTTGTACGTCAATACGTTACTGAGATACAGATGATTTTAATATTCCGGATTCTAAATGGACAGAGCTCTATTACTTGAGTTGACTTTTTATGGTTTAATGAAATGAAAAACTAAAAGTAATTCATTTTCCTAGTCAACTGTTTCCTATCGTCAAATTTCAAATCGCAACACTGAAGAGCGGTGTAGAACATATTGTGAATTGTACTTGAGAACACAAAGCATGATGTTCCGTGGGAAATTGCTCCAAAGACGCATTCCAATGAATTTATAGATAGCCTTAATAAAATGGAAAGTTTTTCCACCGACGAGTTTGCTCGACAACGACCGCAGGGAATGAAAATTTGTATCTATTTTCCGCCAAGCACAATAAACTGTTGTTGCAATTATTCTGTCAGTGGGAAACAAAGCAGCTGTTGATAACTTGTTGGTTTGTAAATCGAAACAACTCTTACCCATGCCGAATATAAGATATCGATCGTTGCCAGAAGTTTAAACAACGGTTGTGATAACTCGTTAATAGTCAGGAATGGTATCCCGCCTAATTGATTCATTCACGGAAACGGTTTTCCGATGCGACTAATTTGATATTTTCTGACATTTTTTACAGAGAAACTATTATTTTTCAGTCTCGCTTCCGTCTCGCATTTCGGACGCATTTTGACGCGCTGACATGTGTTTACATTAGCACAAACACCACAGACTGGGAATGTGTTACAGTAGTGCGGGAAGCGACAGAATGATAGGACAGAAAAAAACCATAGTGAAAGAGTTATATTTTCTCTGCTTCAGATAGTAGGCCAGGCACGACATCAAGACGGGATGGGCGACGAAAACGACAAAAGAATCCATTTTCTGCTCGCACATTTGACAGCTGACGCTGATTGAGAGTATCCTGCAATTCTGAGAAAAGTCAAAAAAAAATTCCAATGCTTCAATTTGTCCGCTTTCTATCAGTCCACTGCAATGTCGAAGAATGAAATCTTCATCTGTATGGGATAGCTGCTGAGACTGTCTGTGTGGAACCTACCGCAGAGTTGCCACGAATTAATGCATCACGTCATGATGGAAATGCATTTTCTACCTTTGACACACGGCTGTCATGCGTTCCGTTACTGTACGGACATAATGCACGCAGAGGGACCGCGGATGAGAAACATGCCGCCCAAATGTCTACTGCCTCTACCATGGAGAATATCGGTTTCAATTACACATTCGTGGCATAGGTTAAGTGAAATTTTTATCCCATACACGAAACATTTGTTGACTCAAATTTGAAAGTTTCATCACCAGAAGGCTATACTTTGAACGATTCACGCATGGAAAACATTCAAATACAATGTTCTACACAATTCCCGAACGAAAACAAAATTAAAACACCGACAATAGTTATCTGTTTGGTTTTACCATCATCGGTACACACTATCGATCGAAGCAATCAAAATAAAACAAACGCGATCTGATGTAATGAAGGTTATAAAAAGTAATGCACAAATAAACACACGCATTTTCCCATGCAAATTGTGAGGGAAAAAAGTGAGTCCAGAATCATGACCACACACAAACGCACAACAGGAGATAAAAACAGAAGCACAAAGAGCCGCCCTTTCTTTGTCGGAATCGCAACAAAGCAATCATGTGCGCAATCGATTTTTACGACCCGCGGCTGAGAACAATAACACGTCTCCGATGACAGCTTTTATGATGTTTTGAAATTGTTTGTTCAACATAACTTTTCATTCTACACACTTTGCTCTCTAACTCATTTTCCCCACTAATTGGAAGCGATTTTTCTTTTCCACGGTACAAGTTAAATGCCATTTAGCGAATTAGTTGTCACATGCCGAAAGACAAACGATACACACCTAGCACGAAAGAAGCAGTCACTCGGCAACAATAAGGCCGGACGGTAGCGCTAATAGTCCACACGTTCCCGCAAAGCCATAATTTCCGAAGACGAAGAAGCGAAGAATTAAAACAACACTAAAGTGTCAATCAAAATAAACGACATTTGTTTATTCTAACCGTCAGTGGAAACGAATAAAAATGGCGTGCGTATCTATGCCTACTTTTTCCATTTCTCATTCTTCAGCGCAGCTGATAATCCATCAAGCAAAGCATGCGGCGAACAGAGTTTGGCTGCTGAAGCCAAACGATACACTTTGTGGCTATTTTTCGTTGCATGTTTCTGTGTATCGTGAAATAGCGGTAGCGGTTGTACATCTTCATAATTTGGTTTTCATTTGCATTGCGTTTGTCAGTCAGCCGTGATTAAAAGGGATGCAGGTATTCTGTTTTCACTTACGGTGCAGTATCAATGACTGCACGGTAAATCTGGAAAACTCCTTTTATGACTATATTTTGCACATTTTCAAGATTATAGTTGATACGTCAAAAAGTGACTAGTTTTTATACACTAATGAAGAGTACTTTTTACGCCTTTTCAAGTATGTCAACGGCGGCAAAAAAATGTGTAAAAAGTAGGCACCGCTGAGAAAAGAAAATTCACTCTGCTCGTCACTTGATGCTGTCATTTTCAAAAAAACATTTCTTTTGTATGCACCGGGAATAAGTTCGGGAATTGTTTTGCAGTATGCAAAATGGAGAAATTATCCATTGGCTACAGTCGCATTCACGAAATTGACAGGTAAGTTAAATATCTGCTTTTGTAAGGTATTACAAATGTTTAACACTATATGGAACAAAACAGGTCTTCCATGCCCGGATGCAGGAATTCGGGACGAATCATTAAGCTTTGGACCGAGCTTGGAACCAATGTGCTGAACTTCCTGAGCAAAACAATTAAATTAATTTTTTCTTGTTTATCCAGCCGCTATTTTAGATTAAAATAAATTTTTCCAGAGGGTCTGTAACAAAATGCATGATATTTTTAAACGCAAAACCTACATAGGCATTTGTAATTTGTTTTGTGAAGAATAAACATGCCTGTGTTGATGTCTTTTTCACTTTAGAATTTTAATTTCGAAATAGAGCCGTTTTCAGCCATACACGAGCGATGTTGATTTTTCGAAATGCGTAAAAAATATACATCTTTTAGGTTCTTAAAAGGAGTAAAAAGTATGCATATTTTACTTTTCAAAAGGAGTAAAAAGTATGCATTTTACATTTTTAAAAAGGAGTAAAAAGTATGCACATTATGACGTACATTCAGTTTACGCAAAAGGGAGTAAAAGTAATATACTCCTTTTTGGCGTAGTCCCAGTTTTCCTCGAAAAGGCATACTTTATAGTCTTAAGAGCGTAAATTAAGATTACCGTGTGGATAGATTGAGGCGATGCCATCCATAGATAAGACTTTTTTTGACGTAGGACTACGTCTTTGTTTTCTATACTGGGGTACAACTTAAAAAAACGCATTTTGACTACACAGATAAAAAGAAACATTGAATTGTCTGCGTTATCTAATGTACATAATGGAAATGCTAGATGTGGGTGAAAATAATGGGATATTTTATGTAAATTTAAGCCAGATAACGCCTGAATCAAGCCTGTTGTATGAAAGATTGCAAACATAGTTGTATGGCGCAATAAAGACTAAAAATTATTATTTTTTTCTGTGTGTCACGAAAAGTGGTCAGAATTTGAATGTTAATATCTCAGTCATTTCTCAAAAGATTTTCAAAAATTTTGCACCAATCGATCGGAATTTTATGTTTATTTTGGGCCACCAACTATTGACAAATTCATGAATTCAAAAAGTAAACTAATTCCTTCAGGCCTAAGGGGTCATAATCAAGGAAGATTGCTGTATAAAATCACAGACTGAATAAAAGTGTTCACTGTTTTGGTCAAATTGGTTCTACATCAATTATTCTGTTTGGAAAACACTGAAAACACATGAGTTTAAAGCCGGGATTTGGCACACATATATTTTAGCAAAAAACCATAGAAAAATCCTCATAATACTAATGTGCTCGCACAGAAACAGCTCCATCTGAGAAAAACAAATAAAGTTTAAGTGACAAATAAAAAGTATGCGTAGCCACACATAGTGGTTATGTGTACACACACACACATAGATTTTTTTACAGAATTCGGTAAAATTTTACTGAATTCTCAACAGCTGAACTTTCGGTTAGGGAACGTTCAATAATGGTGTCACGCAAAAAGTGATATTTTATAACCCCCTCCCCCCCTGTCACGTTTCTTGTATGGACCTTCAATTTTTTTTTTGTATAAAGGGTGTATTCGATAAAAATGGCACACACATATATACTCATCAAAATTAAACTGATTATCGGATTTTCTGGAAATTTTCAGGGAATGAAGAACTACTAATGAGTTTTGATTTACAACATTTGTTTTACTCAATTTCGTCTCCCATCCCGAATGCCCGCACCTTCCTTTTCACTCCACCCATCAAATTTTGTACAACCGATTTTCCCAGTGTTTTTGTTGTTTTTACCCAAATTTTCTTCAATTCTAGCTCTATTTTTATAGTTTTGGGATGTTTGCGAAGCTCCGTTTTCATAATTGCCCAGAATTTTTCAATTGGACGAAGTTACGGTGAATTTGGTGGGTTCATATCCTTTGGCACAAAATTGACTCCGTTGGCTCGGTACCACTCCAATACGTTTCGAGCGTAGTGGCAGGATGCTAGATCAGGCCAAAACAGAGTTGATCCTTTGTGCTTCTTAATGAATGGCAAGAGACGCTTCTTAAGGCACTCTTCCGTGTAAATCGCACCGTTTATTGTTCCGGAAGTGATGAAGGGAGCACTTATTTCACCACATCCGCAAATCGCCTGCTAGATTAGAAACTTCTTTGCAAATTTCGATAGTTTCTTCTTTCGAACATCCTCCGGAACATCGAACTTCGACTTGGCAACGAAATATTCTTGCCCAGGAAGTTGACGGAAGTCGGCCTTGACGTATGTTTCGTCATCCATCACGATGCAACCGGATTTGGTGAGCAGCTTCGTGTAAAGTTTCTGGGCGCTGGTTTTCGCAGTGATGTTTTCTTTTCATTCCGGTTTGGGGCTTTTGCACTTTGTAAACATGTAACCCAGCACGCTTCATGGTTTTCTGCACAAAACCGACTGACACCTTAGACTTTTTAGCGACATCTCGAATTGACATGTTTGGACGGTTCTTGAATTGTTGTACGACTTTCCTGGCCATTTTACTGTCCATTGGACCACTTTTACGATCACTCCCTTCCTTTCTTTGGACACTCAGACGCTCCTTGAAGGTTCTTATTACACGAGACACAGTTGTATTTGCAATTCCAAGCCTTTTAGCAATCCACCGGTGGGACATCCCTGGATTTTGATTGTGAGTGCACAAAATTTTCTCACGGACAATTTCTTGTTTCGACGACATAACTGGAACTACTGAATGTATAACTATGAAACTTGGCAGATGTAAATAATACACTATGGATAAGATCTACTCAAATTTCTAGGTTTTTTACTCATACGATTCAAAAGTTACAGAAGATTTCCTGTGTGCCATTTTTATCGAATACACCCTTTAGATTGTCACGTTTTCCCAAACCCCCTCTCCCTTTACTGCGTGACATCATTATTGAATCTTCCTTTATCCGATTTAACGGATTTCGGTGAAACTTTAGATATAATAGTAAAACATTTAACGGACTTCGGTAAAATTTTACCGAAATCCGTTAAATCGGGTTACCGAACCGTTATCTTTTGAGAACTCGGTTAAATTTGATAGATTCCTATAAAAAGTGTGATTGTGAAGGAAGTATGTGTTGTTTCAAATACCTATCATTTGTTGCTCGCGTTGCAAAAAATCATGTTTAGGACCCATATATATTATCATTGCATTTTTTATCAGTGTATACTTTCAAACATATTTAATAAAACTTTTGAAAGGTCAACAGTCAATAGTTTATAACTTTCTGATCCTCTACACACATAGATTTTTTTACAGAAATCTGTAAAGTTTTACCGAATTCTCATCAGTTGAACGTTCGGTAATCCGATTTTACGGATTTCGGTAAAATTTTACAGATATCTGCTAAAAAATTACCGGATTTCGGTAAAATTTTACCGAAATCTGTAAAATCGGATTACCGAACGTTCAGCTGTTGAGAATTCGGTAAAACTTTACAGATTTCTGTAAAAAAAATCTATGTGTGTAGGTCATCAAAACTGTCCTTGAGTTTGGAACACAAGATCTACAGTTATAACAGGAATTTCTAGGCAATACGAAGTAACAATAAATATTAAAACAAGTTCAATTTATATTCTTAAACGTCAACAAACATTATAAAGCAATATTACATGTTCTGGGTCATACAAACTATCCTTGAGATCAGAATATAGGACTTGTATAGGACCAACATAAGCTTTCCGGGCTATGCAAAGCAACGCTGAGTATTGAAACATATTCATTGAATATCTTAGAAGAACTACAGATATTATAAGATAATCTTCTAGGTTATCCAAACTAATCTGGAATTCAAAACTGAAAATCTACAGCTGTAACTGTAGCTTTCTAGACCAAACAAAGTAACAGTATGTACTTAACCAATTTCAGTGAGTCTTCTAGAAGGTGAACAGATAGAATGAAATATCTTGGGTGCTCTAGTTCTTCAAAACTGCCCTTGAGTTCAGAAGTTAGGATCTACAGTCGTAACATTAGCTTTATAACCTATAAAAGGTGTCGATATGCATTCAAACACATTCAGTGGATCTTCTGTAAGGTCACCAGTCATCTTGGGATGTTCAAGTTCATAAAAACTGACTTGAGTTCAGAACTTAAGATGTACAGCCTCTTGGGCTATACAAAACTACGATAACTATTTAAATATATTTAATGAATATTCTGAAACGTCCACAGAAATCACAGGATAATCTTGTTAGTTTTAGGTCAAAACTTAAGGTCTACATTTGTAACAGTAGCTTTATGGGCTATACAAAGCAAGGTTAGTTTGTTTGATATGAATATCTCAAAATTATCTCATAGTGTCTGCTGGTCTTCCAGGACATTCATATAATATGTTTGAATATATATTATAACATTGTAAAACGGATAGATCTACTGTTACAACTATGGATCTTAAGTTCTGAATACCAGAACTGTTTGGATGACCTAGCACATCTCAAAAAAAATATCCCACTCTTGTCTTTCATTTCTATGTTATTGAACACCATTTTTTTCAGAATACAATTCATTCAAAGAATATTGCATAGTACAATTTTAATGGCTTACATTTAGTTGCGCAGTCCTACGTCATATTCCGAACATCCCATTCAGGCTGTACCTTGTCCTTTTTCAACTAGTTGGTTTAATTGGTAGACACAATCGCGTTAGCTTTACAGAGCCGATAATTCATTGTTGTTTTTTAATGATTACACTAGTCAACAGAGATTTTTAGACCCAGAGTTCCATGACAGTTTCCATCAGGTTTTCGTTGGGTCCGAAAACTACCGAAAATCGTATTTTTATCTCATGCGGTTTGCATTTTTCTTCACAAATTGGCTTCAAAAATTGAAATTTTGGTATCGCTATATAGAACCACTCATATAACTTAGCTTAAATGTTAATGCTCCAAATGCTTTTTCTTAGACTTTAATATACAACTTTGCCGAAAAAAGTGTGTCAATCCGACTTCACCAGAAAAAGTTATGACCGTTGAAAGGTAGCATATTTTGTAAAAAAAAAGCAAAGTACAGTAAATTCCCCGACATGCACGGATTCCCATGATGGGGGTCTCAAATGATATATGGGCATTGACCTTTGTTGTTTCACCAGATAATATCTCGTGATTCTTTGTATATAGGAAGTTACTTCATTGAGCAAAGTTGTTCAGTAGATCGAGGTCTTCAGGATGGTAAACTTAAAAGTTCAGGAACTACCTCACTACGTGGTGCTACTGTGCATGTAAACTAACTTTATAATCTGAATCTCGTTATCCTTGACATGTATCAAGTTGACGTTTTGATCAAAGATGTTGGGTTGATTGAGGTCTTTAGGGCATCTTCAGCGACGGTCTATTTTAAGATCAACTTTATACCTGATTTGCATCAGCGAAACTTGAATATATCAATAAACAGATTGTTTACTTTGAAGACCTCATTACTTTTCATTTCCGAGCAATCGGAATACTATTCGGATTTTCGGAACCTCCGCATTTCGATCTAGTCAGCGTTTTCCAGAAAATGCAGTGGCTGTAAAAAAAACTAAGACAAGCATTCGTTACTTAGGAATGAAACGAAAAGGCAATTCACTAGCACCTGGATCAACTAGAGGTAATTATCAGCATTCTACGCGAGCAACACAACTTTTTGTCAACCGCCAGCATCACACGCAGCAAACACGGTTACTTTTCGGCTCAAAAATGTAACTCAGAATATACTCAATAGAATTGAGTTATTGTTTAGTAAAAGCTGTAATTTCACTAAATAATTGGTATTATCAAGTAGCATGTAGTGTTTTGGAACGGTATTTTTCTTGTTTCAAATTGCTGCAAGAATAGCTCAAAACATATACCAGTTCTAAAATTATGCAAAATAGATCCAGTATAAAACAAAATTTAAAACACCGGTGCAGCCATGTTTTTGCGTTTGGTCTAAAAAATATATATTCAATCCACGATTTGGATCGCCGTTGAAGATGCCCTTAGGATGCAGTTAACATTAGTTCAGAACTCATCCGCTACGTGGCGCTAGTGTACAAGTGAACTTTGTGTATTACCTGTATTTTAAGAGCTAGATCGTGTATACATTTAGTGTTTTCAGTTAAGTTAGTAGCAAAATTATGAGCTTCCAGACGCTTCACTCAACAGTTCAGAATAATCTCACGCAGGGGCGCTAGTGTGCATCTAAACTTATTGTATAATCTGGATCTCAAGATTATTGATGTATAGCAAAATCGCATCTTCGAAAAAGATATTCGAGGGGTCAGGGCTTTTTGTATGGTGTACACTAGGTCAGAATTCGTCCGCTACGTTACGGTAGTATTCATGTGAACTTTTTGTAATATCTGTATTTTGATATTCAGATCATGTATGAACTAATTTATTTTCAGGAAATTTATTCGGGTAACCATGGTTTTCCAGATGGTCGACTTCATGTATTTGAATTATTTCACTGCGTGGTGTTGGTCTGTCTGTGAACTATGTAATGAATGTCTATTGCTAGTGCACATAAGAAGCTGATTACCCCAATATGAGTTGTATGTATGGTATTTTCTTCTGTCAACTTCGGGTTAGTCCTTCAGAGAAGTTTTTCACAAAACTTCATGGAAGATCTTTTCAAAACTTCATGGAAGTTCTTCACAATGGAATTTCTTCAGAAAGCAGAAAGCAGAAACCAGAACTTCAGGGAAGCACTACAGAGAATTTAAAGGAAACTCAATGTAGATAACTTAATGGAAGTTCTTCAGAAAACTTCATGGAACAAGTGAACTCTCGACATCTTTATTAAAACAATACTATCGGACGTTGAATGCCAACAGAGGATAAAATTATTCAATTATCCAAGTATTATCACAACTCCCCACTTCATTTATTTTACCATTAGCTTTTATATAAATTAAATTAAAAAAATATTTTGGAGACATTCTCCTCTTGGCGGCTTCACGGAGTGGCGCTCTCACACTCGACGTCGTTCTCTCCCGATCGTCCAGTCATCGAGGCAGTTGGTTGATCCTTTTTTTTATTTTCAATGCTGAAAATACCAACAAGAAAGGCTGCAAATTAAAACAAAAACCAACGCACAAGAGGAGCAAGTTGGTCAACCATTTGTTTGTTTTCCCTTGCTTCTCCCCTAGTCGGATTTATTAATTACTAATCCGCTAAGTATGGAAAATTAACGAATCAAGACATCCTATGGCCCACAAAAACAGGTGCACGTTTTCGCAACATGCATAATTATATTTCCATGAGAAATGCACATCTATAATATAGAATTAAATCTATTCGATTCAAATGAAACTTAAAGCTAGCTATGAAAAGCTAGTGCGGGTGGAATGAGACCCGGCACACTTGCTTTCATGTTTCTTTTCCTACACAATTTGAATGCAATGGATAGGGAAGGGACCACCAGGGCACCAGATTGATGAGATTTGGAAGGAAGGAGGAAAATTGCCAACTCCCTGTTGATAACATTTACGGCCAGCTCTTCTCCCCACTCACTAAATCCATAGTTGGTCTAGATCTCAAAATACTATTTGTGCAGATTTTCATTCTTGCTACATAGCGAACGAGCTCTGAACTAATTCATAGATAATACGAAAGGCTTTGACCACTTGAACATATTTGCCGACGACGCCATCTTGCAATACGTTATTCAGTATTTTTTCTTCCACATTAGCGCAGCGTAGTGAGATAATTCAGAACTTTCAAGTCGCCGCCTGGAAGGTCATGATTCCCTGAATAACTTTCCCGAACCCAGGAAATTCATAAATGATCTAGATCTCAGGATACAGGTGATACAAATAAAAATCACATGAACACTAACACCACGCAGCGGACGCATTCTGAACTAATGTTAACACTATCCAAAAGGCCTTTGTCACTTAGGCGTATTAGTGCAAGGCGCCAACTTACTATATGTCTATTCTGTAATTTTAGCTTCACATAGTGAGTTAATTCTAAACTTTTAAGTTTACCATCCTAAAATCCTTGATTTGCTTAACAACTTTGCTAAAGAAAGTAACTTTCTATCTGCAATGGATCACGAGATATTCTATGATGAAATCAAAAAGGTCAAACTCCATATAGAGAGTTTCCAGGCGAAATGACCTACCGACCAACTTCCAGTGTCGCCGGTTTAATTGAAAATTTGCACACACGAAAGTAAGTTTTTCCCACTGATGCAAACAATTTTTGGACTCAAGAGTCAGTTTTAAAAAGGGCGTAAGCATTTTGAAAAATTCTAATTGACGGAGCTCAGAATACGATTTTCGGTGGTTTTGGGACCCAACTTAAAGGAAACTGGCATGGTGCTCTGTGTCTCAAAGCTTTATTCGGAATTGGTCGGCCAGTGTTAATTAAATATATAATACTAATGTTTAGTAAGGCTTGTCCGTTTACTCGGGATTTACCCGAGGTTAGAATGGGCGACATTTTTCGGGGCTGAATTGGAAGATGGTACATGGAAAACATAATGAAAATATCTCAAATAGGAACATAAGGTTGTCTTACTCGGGCCTCTAGGGTATTCAAAAGTCATTTTCTGGTGGCGTCATCATCTCCGTCTCCGTTCATCATTGAGTGATTCTCTGGCCGCCATTGACTTGAGGTCTTTTGAAATTATATACAAAACTTTTCATTACCAGAAATGTTTCGAATCTCATCCTCGCGACTTCTTTTCAACAAAGTTTTAATTTTTTAAATATTCAAATATTTTTGTCAATGAATATGTTTTTGGTGTAAATAGTTTGAAGAATGATCAAACAGGCACCCTGTTTCATTTAGTCCTAAATATCCTAAATAAATTATTTAGTCCTCAATATCACAATAATATCTTATAAATTTATAAATTTTATTATTCTTTTATTTTTAGTTTGATATTATAATTTCTTGGTTTTTACCCTTCTTACACCAATAGAAGGGTATTAAGAGGTGATATACAGTTAGAATGACCAAAAATTTTAATATTTTTTTTGCATAAAAAGTTAGGAAATTTCCCGTAAAATACGTTCCTGAAACTTTATTTTCGAAATTCGAACTCCAAATGTTTCGTTTCATCGTTTTGCGAAGACGCCTTCTTCGCGCGCAGACCGGTGATTAAAACTTTCAACGCGTTTTTCTCAAAACAACATTTTCGGAGTTTATGCCGGTGATAACTCGAAAACTAATTATTCGATTAAGCTAAAACTTATAGGATTTCCTTATTATAGTATTATATGAATTAAAAATAGTAAAATATAGTATTCTATATGAATTAAAAAGGTGATAAAATGGCGGAAAAAATTTGGATTTTTTTTAAAAAAGTTTCGCTAAAAATGCAAATGTATTTTTTAAACCATCAACTAACTGTAAATGTAATTAATGTATTTTTTTTTTGGGTTAGCAGGTTTCAGATCAAAACTGCGACTAGGAGAGCCGGCACAAGCGAAATACAACGACTTTTTCAACGCACTGTTTGTTGCGAAAAAATCGCCATTTTGTTGCAAAAAATTTAAAAAAAATATTTTTGTACTCTTCATAAATACACTTATAATTATAAAAAAGTTTCGGTTGATTTGAGTAAAAACTTCCCCTTGAAACATAATTTTCAAAAATGAGTTTTTTTCTCGTTCTAACTGTATATCCCCCCTTAAGATCGCTTGAAAACTCGACTTTTTATCCGAGGCCCAAAGGGCCGAGTTTCATATACCATTCAACTCAGCTCGACGAACTGAGCACATACGTATGTGTGACGTATGACGTATGTGTGTGTGTGTGCGTTACAAATATTGTCACATCGGTTTCTCAGCCATTTGTGAACCGATTTCAGTTCAAATGAAAGCAAATGGAAGCTACAACATTCTCATAGAACGCTATTGATTTTTTTCATTCGGACATTTCGTTACGAAGAACCAAACAGTACTTGACGGCCTGTATAATAGTAATCAAACAGTTTAGTCTCCGATTACATGTTGAGCTATTTGTGTACCAATTTTAGTTTTGTTAGCGCCAAACCAAAGTTATAAAACCCTCAAATAACTGATACAAATTTCATTATGATTGAATAATCCTTCATGGAGATATGACCAAAACAATACTTGAGAGCACATAATTGTGAGAGTAAAATATACTCGTTGCGGTGCACAACCGAACGAGACCAATCCACCAATCGATGCCGCTTGCGTCGCATCTGGAGCGTTGTATAGCACATACAGCGGACTAGCCACACTATGCGACTGTATAGAATTGAGCAGCATCGATTGGCTCGAGTAGTCTGGTTTTGAACTGCAACGATATATTCGAAAAATGCTCCATTTACTATAACTACATAATTTCAACGAACCTGCACTTATTAAGCATCTTGAATCATATCAATAATCAAATTGACGTTTAGGATTGTCTTATAATTTATTCTATGGACTGATTATATTGAATTTCTAATATTTATTTAATTTTCCCTTTTATATAATTAACATAAACAGGTCGTTAAGGACTATTTATAGCTTGTCTTTAATCACATCGATGAACAATGTTTTCCAGGATTGACAAATAGTTCATTTATAAACTGTATGCCATAGACGCCATCGAATACTATCCTGGATCTTCCTGGAATTTACTGATGAAAATATGTATCCAGTACAATGTTGGCCTTCACTTGAGTTCGTAATTCTGGTGAAGTGTAAGAAGGGTTCAGTCTCACCATCAGGTGGATTAATGCCGGAGTCTCAGATGTTCCTCAGAATCGGTATGGTGAGACTGTATACAATTTATTCTTCGTATGGTTCAATTAAAAGGAATAAATTAACCCGAGAAACATCTTGTTGCAGAAGCATTCATCTGTAATGACGGCTGAATTCGTTCCAGTGTACTTGTACTTTGTGTCATGCTGCTACGCACGATTGTTCGATCGTGATGGTTTGACTTGTGATTGTGTGCATCGTCTGGAAGAAAAAGGACGCATGCCGCAAAAAGACTAAATGCTGCAAAAAAACGCGGTGTAGAAGAAGAAGGTAACGGCGAGAAAAGCGCCGGTTTACGAATCGAAAAATTCCTCTTAACGGGTTGCGGGTAGAATATAGATATAAAATGATTGAATACCTTCAGCTTTTCCTTCGAGGCGGGCTGTTACTGGGAACGGACAGCGAAAAAAAAGCGGAAAATATTCCGTATTATGCACTCCCACTGGACCGTTTCCCACGTTTTCACTGATTACAGAATCCCCGGATAAAGCTGTGCCGCATCGTTATTCGCAGATCCGCTCTTGTAAAAACCGGTCCAATGGGGCTTGAAATGCGCCAATTTCTATTTTTTCCCATTTGTCTTCTGCAGGAAGTGCTATTTAACATAACACTTTGTTCTATGCAGCAGGTGGAAGCTCGCTCCAGAAGGAAAAATAAATCAGCTCCCAGTTACAACCGTCAATCAGTATTCTGCGCCGAGGGATATCGACACGCCTGGTGCCATCGTCGTCTTACGCAGTACCGAGCCAATCGCACGTACGTGACGGTCGCAAGAAATCTATCAACGAGCTGCTCGGGACTGGGACACTGTACCAAAGTGCATACTGAAAGCGGCATCAGATCGTACATGGATCTGTTCCTCAAGGGAAATTTAGCTGGATCATCGCTACGAGAATTTGTTATCGTGGAAGCTCAGTCAAGTTATGCGGGCGCAAAGGGCAGATACGGTGAACAAATTTGGTCAATATCAACTTGACGTATTTCTTTCAATTTTGCATTTAAAAAACCTGAACACCCCTCATTTTGAAGGTGTGTGTGTGTAGAATGTTGCTCTATTTTGATTTTGGAATTCACTCTTCAGTTGTCAAAATGCCGTCAAGCAAGAAGAGCAGCGTATCAAAATTTTGCTCGCGCATCGCGAAAATCCGAACTACTCGCACGCAAAGTTGTCAAAATCGCTACAAAGTTGCCAAATCAACCGTTACAAATGTAATTAAAGTGTTTGGGGAACGTTTGTCGACAGCCAGGAAGTCTGGATCGGGGAAATCGAAAACCGGAAGCCGCTGAGACGACAAAGAGAGTTGCCGGTAGTTTCAAGCGAAACCCTAACCTATCTCTCCGAGATGCCGCAAATAAGCTGGGTGTATCGTCTACAACCGTGCATCGAGCCAAAAACAGAGCCGGACTATCGACTTACAAGAAGGTAGTGACTCCAAATCGCGATGATAAACAAAATACGACGGCCAAAGCGCGATCCCGGAGGCTGTACACGACGATGCTGACGAAGTTTGACTGCGTGGTAATGGACGACGAAACCTACGTCAAAGCCGACTACAAGCAGCTTCCGGGACAGGAGTTTTATACGGCAAAAGGAAGGGAAAGGTAGCGAATATTTTCAAGCACACGAAACTGTCAAAGTTCGCAAAGAAATATCTGGTTTGGCAAGCCATCTGTACCTGTGGCTTGAAAAGCAGCATTTTCATAGCTTCCGGGACTGTCAACCAAGAAATTTACGTGAAAGAGTGTTTGAATAAACGTCTGCTGCCTTTCCTGAAGAAACACGGTTGTTCCGTACTGTTTTGGCCGGATTTGGCATCTTGCCATTACGGTAAAAAGGCCATGGAGTGGTACGCCGCCAACAACGTGCAGGTGGTTCCCAAGGACAAGAACCCTCCCAACACGCCAAACTCCGCCCAATTGAGAAATACTGGGCTATTGTCAAGCGGAACCTAAAGAAGACCAAAAAAACTGCTAAGGACAGGCAGCAGTTCAAGGCAAACTGGCTTTCTGCGGCGAAGAAGGTGGACAAGGTGGCTGTACAAAATCTGATGGCAGGGGTCAAGCGTAAGGCCCGGCAATTCGGATTTGGAAAAGCGGAAGCCTAACTGAATATTTTTCCTGAATTTTATACTAATTGAACTTGAAAAAGAAATTTAATTTGATTTTTAAATAAACGATTTCACCGATTTACACGCGTTTTCCCTTGACCAAATTTTGACCTGTATCACCCCTTTTATATGCGGGGTTATGAATGTTACTGATTTTATGATAGAATACTTACATCGTCGGTTATATTTGTTTTTAATGCAAGATACCCTCGTGGAAAAGATGGTGATGTTTGCGAAATACAAAGCATTTGCAAGTCGCAATCGCTTGAGCAAACGGCCCCTGCTTTGTGAAGAATGGACGGTGGAGGCACAAGTACGCAAAGCTGCTGGAATCTCTTGCTTCAGGCTCTACCGACTCCAGAGAAGCCATTCAAGAAAGGAGGGATTCGTCGATACGTAACCATGCCAGCGAATGTCTCCGGTCGTTAAAAGAACGCTATTCTAGAGAGAATTGATCGCTACAGCACAGATGAGGCAACCAGCGAGGCAACTGAGAAGCACTGGCAAGCGCCCGAAGTTCCGTTGGATTCAATAAAGTTAGATGGATGAAAAGTAGGTTTTGGTTTTATCTATGTTTTTGATGGATTCGATATTAACGCAGTCTTGCTCGCTAAGTGGAGCTCCATCGAAAGCCAAGGGCATGAAGGGATACATACATTTTTGATGAATTTATATTAACTTAACCTAACTTCTGCAGGATGCCGTATCGCGATGGTTGCGCATCCTGCAAACATATTACAGAAATGCAGGACGACTCACCGACTCGGATTATCGCCAACGCTCCGATAGGTGCACAGTTATTATACGATTTCTGACTTGTTTCAGGTTTATAAATCTGACTTTGCGAAGTGAGGTCTTTTGTTAACCTTAATTTTACTGTGAGTCTTAAACGTTACAAATAAAACGTGTTCGTTCATTTTAAATGGATGTTCCTCTTATCAAATCAGAAACGTCACATATATTAATCATTTTTAACGGAGTTCATAAAATAAATTTAATAACACATTTGCTATCGTGAAATTGCGATTTCTCAGTTAATCATGGTACGCATGTAATAACTCATTGATAACAAAGTGAGTTATCAGGTTCGTAAATAAACGTTACAAAATGAGTTATCGATTGTTGTCATCGATAATGAAATATGTTACACAGTCGATCCTCTAAGGAAAAAAGTTTTGTTATCAATTGTGTTGTGTTTGCCTGCTTATTCAACCATAACGATACCGGATTTGGTTAATCAAGCATGATAACAGAAAACTAAACATGTTTATCTAGCGTCTGATATCTGACTTTGCTCGGAATACTGGACGGATTTTATTCCATTTTTTTTCTAGTATGCATCGTGATAGTTTTGTGTCTCCATTGTACCATGCACACATTTTTTATTTCTGCTGACATGACGCTTTAGCAATCAGCCTCCCACGACTGAAAAATTCAATTTTTACCTAAAACGTTTTTCGCTCTTTACAAAAACGATCATTCAGATACGGAATTACTCGAAACTAATGTTTCTTTTTTATATTTTATTGTTTCAGATTGGCCTGTTCTGAGCTGGGGAGTTATGCACCGCAGGCTCTTCCAAAAGGCGTTTGAAACAGCCAACCCGTATAAAAACTATTTAACATTTTTTCACAAATTTTGCGTACACCTGTTGTCTGACAGGCTAAACGGTCAAAGAATGAAATCATTCATGTAATTAAAGATTACTACATACCTAAAAAATCCCGGCTTTCCTTTTTTTCGACAAGATAGGTATACCTTATAATGCTGTGCTGCATCCGAAATGCTCGTTACAGGCTACAAGCATTTAAATAGCATTTTGAAATCCAACTTTACCTACATGATATGCATTCAAGATGCTGATATAATGCTAATGTAGAAAGCTTGTAGCATCTGTAATGCAGATTTATGGTTCGATTTACACGCATAATGCTAAAGCTTATTGATTACCTGGGGAGTTATGATCAGAAACTGGCTGGTTTACTAGGCTTTTAAATATAAAGGAATACCAAATGTTGTTTTGAAGTACGCAATTAAACACGTCCCAAGCGTGCTCTTGCGATATTTGGGAGATTGTTCTGAAGATTGAATTTAATCATCGCATTCGGGTAAGGAGTTGTTTGATGAAAGAAAGAGCCACAGCTAATTACAGTAAATGGTTGGTACATGTTTTAGTCCTCCGTTTGGAGACGTTTCTCGAAAAAAATGTTTTGCTGAAACACAATCCGGAGAGATATTTTTCACAATCAAAATATCCATCAGATTGGAATACAATTGTACAATGCTGTATTCTAATGTCTCTATATACCTAAATCGTTTATATTTGACATTTCAGATGAATTAAAGCAGCTTTTTTACAATCCTGAATTAAATCGATCAAAAGGTCATATGGAACAACTATGCTTTTTATAGTACCATAACCGTAATATTTTTCCAGATCAATTCGTTTCAAATTTACTCTCCGAAGACCACCGCAAAGTTTGCAAACTTTCTCATTCCCCTTTGTACTGCATCACAAAAAACTATTTACGCGCGTCTGCGCTGCAATCGCTCTTTGCTTCCTCAATTCTCACGTCGCCCTCTGCAAAAAAATATATTCTTATGATCACCTGTCAACATCTGTGATTCCCAAAAAACATCTCTGTTGCAAAAAGTTACCCACTGGGTACCTCTCCAGGTTCTTCTCTAGTATGGTATAAATTTGTTTCTTGTGTCAAAAAGAATGGTCAGATATTTTGGTAATCTTTAGCATTTAGAAAAAGAAAAATAACGTTAAACCGACGGATCAAAGGTCAGTCTTTCTGTGATGGTCAAAACTATCATTTGTTACCGCTGTCAAGGTGAGCAAATCGAATTACTGTCCTCGAGTGCATGAATTATCGTTGACGAATTCAAATGATTGAGCATCGTTTTACGATTTTACGTTTCAGTGTATCTAATTTCTATATATTTATAGTTGGTCACTCCTATCTTTATCTGTCTTTTTGACTTGAAAGATTGTACACCAATAACATTTCAAAACTGGCTCTTCGTTAAGAAAACCGTAACAGTCGATGAATATATTATACGGTGTAAGGATTATATTGAAACTAAAATGTAACAATCACAATGATGATCGGTAGATGGTTGGCCAAATTAATTTAGGAGAAAAAATGAATAGATAGTAAAGTGTCTGGATGTGGATAACTCAACAGAGGACACCCGTCTGAACGATACCTGTGTTTTGTGATGTTGAGAGGAGTTTCCTGCCGGTTGATGATGGTTTAACGGCTTTCAAAACACGCATTTAGTACCATCCAAAATCAATAGGCTTCGATGAAGTAACATCAGTGTTCTGGTACCAGAGTAGGTAAACATAGCAACTATGGACAGCTTTAAAGTTATCACTCTCTCTTGTAATTACTTAACTGCAGTCAGCGTTTGCCTACTCTCTACTTGGATTTTATTTTTAATGCACACACACATACATACACAGCTGAAATAGTTTGTTGATTGAGTCAGATAGGTATATAGCCTCGGCCTCCGATAAAAGTCGATACTCAATGATCTAAATCTTCTTTAGGTGTCAGGTCATCTTATTTGGTTGGTTTTAAAAATGAGTTTTATGACTCTTCCTGATATAAGAAAGTTATGTTCTGCATTGAACATCGAATTTTTGTTTCTGTTCTAAAAATTTTACGAACAAAGTGTTTTGGGTCATAGCACGGATGGCTCCTTGACTCCGTTGTCAGATATATTTGCACAAATTTCTTGATCTTTGCAATAAAAATGCTTATTAGAGTCCATCTTTAAATTTTGGTGATGCTGCACTTTTCGACCCGATTGGCCACAAGGAATGCAACTGCCGGAAGAGAGGCATATTTCTCCCCAGTATGCAATCCAAACTTCATGGTTTTCTGGTAATCTACTAACTGAAATGGATCAATGCCCATATTCGCCATTCTGGAACAATCCACATGGCCTGGGAGAACCTTTTATGTCTTTCGACGGCCCCTCGGTCGACCCCGCTACGCCACTGCTCGTGCGGTGTTAATGCTCTCGCCTGCTTAGAAAATTATGAATTTGCACGAGACGTGTTCTTGTGTTGTAAGTCGAACGTAAAGAAAGATTACGTGCAGGTATATTCTGAAACTAACATGTAAATTCAACGAAAGATGTGTTTGATTGGTTATTTCTCCTTCTTTGAACGTCTTGTAACGAAAATGCCATATGCAGATGAAATTTATTTTGGTGACAAAAATGGGTTTCATGCCTTATATTATGAACCTTTATGGACTGGTTTCTGATTGATCAATCATTTTGTGGAAATTTTGCAGATGGAATTCTTTCTGAAACCTTCACTGACAGGCCTGTTTACATCTGGAAAATGGCAGAATAATTTGTGGTGGAAATGAAATGTTGATGGGCAGAAATATCCTTCTCTAAAGGGACGCTCCATACAAATGAAACACAAGTTTCTACTGCTCAGAACTAATCAAGCAAATGGAATCAGTTCACATAATAGTCTTCCTGAAAGCAAAAATGTTTCTATGTGGTTTGAGACCACTACCTCCCCTCTTTAGAATGAGAGGGGGGGATTCTACGAATGAAACTGAAATTTCTGCATAATTCGAGAACTAATTAAGCAAATGGAACCATATTTGGCATGCTTCAGAGATTTTAAATGTGTCTTGTACGGTAGTTCGGCACCCCTCCGTTTTCTGGTAGGGTGGGGGGCTCCCATCACAGAATGAATCCCAAAATGGATCCAAATTTGGCAAGTAGAAACGGCCCAGAGAGCAGAAATGTTTCTATGATGGTTTGAGATAACTCCGCCAAACCAAATTTGGCATGCGGAGGTTTTTGAAGAAAGAAATGTTTCTATAGTAGTTTGAGACTCCGTCATCTCCAACTTTTTAGTGGAAGAGGAGGAGACGTGAAATTCCATTAATGCGTCTACAAATTTCTGCATCACTCGAGAACTAATCCAAATAAATGCGACACATTTGACAATTCGAGGTTTTTTGAAGGAAATAAGAAATGTTTCTAGGGTGCTCAGGGACCTCCTTTCTAAAGGGCTCTTAATAATTTCTTCTTTCTAACTCAAGAACTAATAGAAGTGGAACGGGAAATGAAGAAAGCAGAAATGCTTCAATGGCCGTTAAAACCCTTCTGTCCCCTGAAAGAGGTTGAAATTGCTTCCATGCAAATGAAACACAAATTTCATATGGATCTGAAATATTGAAGCAATTGGAACCAAATTTGGCAGGTGGTGATTTTCCAAGTTAAAAAATGTTTCTATGTGTTTTGGAGACTTCTCTATCTTTGGAAGAGGGCTCCCATTTAATGAAACACAAATTTCTAGATAAGTGAGAGCTAATTAA
>JASCZW010008001.1:0-56692 GCA_034211315.2 Aedes japonicus
TTTTGTTTCTAGTGTGAATTCGTGACTGAGTTGAAACCAAAAAGTCAGAACTTGCTTTACCCTATCGGGAGTCTCACGAACTTATCAACATTTGAACTGATCGTTTAATACGCGATCGATGATTGTGGGGAAAGAGTAACGCCTGTTTGTGTGTGATTCTACACTCGGTCAAAGAGAACAGACGTCCAAGCTGCAGTGCCCACCGTTTGTAAATTTCTGTATCTGCCATTTTAAGATTACCGCTCGTTTGCGTTTGTTTTGGTTAATCTATGTTGATGGCGCCACTTGCCCACCTTGAGATTTGATAGCGTGTCGATTTTAGTTTGGTGAAACCTCGACTAGGCGGCGTTGTTTTTCCAACGATTTGCTTCTGAAAGTTTACACAGTAAATTGGGGAAAACATGTTCGAGCCTGGATGTCTGTTCTCTGTGACTAGGTGTGAAAAAGTATTATACTTCAATTGCATTGATTCAAGGAACGATTTCAGTTTGGTAACTTCTGACGTCTTTGTTATTCGAAAGCCGTTATTTTCCCAACCAATCCACCAACACCACCGAATTAACCTCAACCTGATCTGATTTGGAATATTCCCCACTTTGAAGAACTAAACCGATGTAAATAACTTAAGTGCTAGTGACCTCATATTCGAAAGGTCTCTCGGCTGCCTCGCATACTTTCGCCACCCCTCCCCCGGAAGCCCTCGCCGAGCAGAGCAGCGGCGCAGACAGCAACAAGTGCCACGATTTGAAGGAAAAACAAAAACAAAACCAGCCGGTCGATCGTGTGAGAGAACTTCGGTCAGGTCGACACCCCACCTGAAGGCGAGGAGGAGCGATGTTGAAAAGTTTTAGCATATTTGTTATTGTACTTTTTTATCAAACGAGATCGGTGCCTTTGATCTCGACTCTCGAGGCGCGCAATTTAAATCAATGATCGCTTCTTTCACGCTGCCCTGAGCTGCCGGCTCTCGGTTTTTCTTCGTATCGACATTTCCTCCTACCGCTTGCCCTTGCTCTCGAAAACTGAATGGGACTATTTTTTCTCTCTCGTAGAAGTGGTGGTCCAACGAGGGGGGGGACAAAATACCGACCTGCTCTACAACGGACGCCGCAACACGTCGCGTTCTGGTTGGCGATTACCTTCTCCCGGGAGCTGATAATTGCAATTGAAAGACCACAACTCCAACTTATAAAAGTCACTTTCCGAGGAACCCGATTAAGTCACTCATTCAGGGCTGGCTTTGAGGTGAGGCGTGGTGGAGGTTTGCAATCAGGGCATAACTCTAGAGACTTTGATTGGAGTGCCCCTGATGGCCATCGGCCTTGCTATACATACTTGTACACAAATGGGTGGGAAGAGTTGAACCGATTCTTGAGGAGTTATTCGGAAAATTGACGCTACTTAAATGATATCGTTTCTTAATTGATAGGGACGCGTCGAGGGTTCTTTTTCTCGGTGGGAATGGCTAACCTGAACAGAGAATGGGAAAGCAATTATCGAACGCACAGATAATTGCGATTATTACGTTCAAGGCGAATGATTTCTGCAATGGAGGACAGTTTTCAACTTTCCAATGACTACAACACTGACCATGTCGAATGAATAAAAATATCACTCATTACCCTCTCAAGATCTCTCCAAACCGAAAACCCGACCGGACAGCTCAACATAATCATTTACGATCGCCCTCGATTGATCGCCGATCGGAATTGAACGGCCATCGTCCTGCGTCGGGGTGCGTCGGCAAAATCCATCGGTGAAAATTTTTCCGCCACGATGAAGGAACGACGGAGGGGTCCGGAATTGTTGGATTCCTCTCTTTGGCGGCAATGGGGCTCTGTAATAATACGCAAAATTATCTCATTAAACCCGGGATCCCAGGCCAGATCAAAGCCTCCCGAAGCCGAAGCGAAATATTTATTGATAATCAATTTGCTCGCGCGCGGAATTTCCATCCGCGCATAACGAGCTTCGATTGGACCGGAGAAGACGACGATCGGAGTGTGTTGAGTGCTGTTCGGTTGGGTTTCGGATCGTTGATTGACGGTGGATGGCAAGCAACGGTCGAAGTGTGGGAAGAGGAATGTAGAACTTGCATGACTGTTTGATGTTGCATGCTATGTTGCGTTGATCCGGTGAAATTGTGTTGCATACTTGATGGAGGAATAAGAGCTAAGTTCACTTAAGCAACGGTTACACTTACGGCATGCGTGGATAATATGTTTGATTGTAAATTAATCGATTCTCATCATCGACTTTCTCTTCAATTGATCACGACTAAACAATTTAAATTGTGACTCTCCTTACAGCTTAAGCCGATTAAGTCGAAAGAGGACTTTGTTAGCTTGTAGATTAAACAACAAATTCTATTGAAACTGCTTTTGTAGACGGGAGATTCACGGAAGAGAAAGTCGATGAAGATAATCGATCAATACCCAAGGATTGACCTTGCCAATAACTTTGGTTTTATTGTTCATATTGGAAAACGTGTTGTCAAGCATTGAAAAACTTATTTTTTTATTTAGATCACCTTATTAAAATTGACTAATGGAATAATAAAATAAGCATGATCGATGATCGCAAAGTGAAGCAACACAACTGAAAATTAGAAGCCTAAATAGCGCCAATCACAGACCGCAAGGAAACTCGAATTAGCTTGAAACGTGTTATAATTCTAAATAGAAGTGATCTGCTTTCGTCGATCGTGCTACGATCGTTTATAACAGTTTAAGCTTGAATGCAAGTTTTCATGAAATTTGTATACCACTTGCAGCCGATCGCTTGCATTGATAATCTTGGAAAGAGACTTCAGGTGATCACATTATTGAAGGCAAATAGCGGACATTCGTAAATATACCGACAGTGGGGTTTTTAGTGTTGAAATCTAGATCACTCAGGAAAGTACCGAAAAGTTGTCATAGGTCATGAAAATCCACTACGAGCGACATTTTAAATTCAAATTAATCACGTATTTACTTCAAACGGGAATCTCCCGACGCGCAAGCTACTGAAATATTTATCTCTATTTCATCGTTGGTTTTTTTCTCACTACCCCCGGTTGTATTTATTAAATTATTAGCTCAAATTAAAAAAAAAAAAAAGCATTGGTAAACCAAATTATTCATTTTATTGGGATCGTGATAGCTCTGCAGAGCTGTTTATTTTATAACATGAATGACTTAATTCTACAGTGGATTTAGATAAATCCATTTTGCAAGTTCCCTCTTTGGAATGTCAGGATTTGCCTTACGTCCGAACACTCAACATGGAATCTAGAAAAAATCGTCAAAAGGTCGAAAGTAACATTTTTAAACATTTACTTAAAACGTAAATTTCCTGGAAATGCCAGGTTGCTAACACCATATCCACTACTGACGGGAAAGTAATAACCCCCCGTATCAGTTTCTGGTGCTGTTTGATTGTACGTAAATTTGATTGTACGCAGATCCCAGAAAAATACGCTAGAAGTCATTGTTTACAAATGTTACTTTCGTCCTGTTGACTATTTTGTCTAGGAATGTAAACACCAATCATAGTCTTTTTAATCGAAGACTTCCAGAGCGTTTCCAGGCGAAATGACCTGGAAATGTAAAAAAAATATTTTCGATATTTTTTGATTTGAATGAAACTTTGCATACGCGTTTGGCTTTGGTGACTGAGCATTTTCCGCGCTAAGAAAGATTTGTGTGACTCAAGTACTTGAATATGACACAATAACGGTTCAGGAATTTATTTCAAAACTATGAGCTCTGAAGCTATAAATAATTAATGGAGGTGCTATTCAAAATACTTACGCCCTTTTTAAAACTGACTCTTGAGTCCAAAAATTGTTTGCGTCAGTGGATAAAACTTGTTTCTGGGTAAAACGTGTGCACAAATTTTCAATTAAATCGAGACACACAAAGTTGGTCGGTAGATCATTTCGGCAGGAAACGCTCATCAGCGAAATGTTTTACTCCCTACCTTACCTTATCTTCGATGCCGTACTCGATCACAACTTTCCGTTATTGAGCTTGAATTTCATGGTCCGAATCACTGCCAAGGTTGCCAAATTACTTTTCGTTCCGATCTTTAATTTTTGCCAATAAAAAATCTTACAATGTGAGTTTAATTGCAGAAAATCTTGGGTAAAATCTTTGCTTCAAACTTTGTGTTGTAAAAATAGAATGGAAACTTTTCAGGTTTCTGAATTTTAATGCACTCCTGTTTTATAATTGCTATTGAGTTGAGTGCAAAACTATACAGATGTCTACTAATCAAAACACATTTATCTTTTCTCGATACAAAGAGGTATTTTCAATAGCGCTTGAGTGCAAAACGGATCTTCTTTCCACAGGAAAAACGGATCAGTACAGGAGGGATTCATGTTCTCGAGTGAAAACGATCACTGAGCCTAAGAGGCCTGTATTGACTTGATAATGAATCATGTGGTCTTTGTTTTGAATATTATTTGCTTAAGGGATAGGTGATCAAAATTAGTACGGAATTATCAACCAATCATCAATCATCTGATGTGTGTATTTAAATTTGTTGAATTCAGATTTTGGTGTGATGTTGATGTTAGCTAATCAACTCTAGGATCGTAGAATGACATCCATGGTGTCCGTAGTCAGGTGGTTACGGATTTTGATCTGATTCAGATTGTATTACATGAAAACTCGCTCCATCGCTGCCGAAGAATGCGAAATTAGTACAAAGTGCGCAGTGAACTTTCTTTGAAAAGGAAAAGCCGTTTCAAACACAGCAGTTTCCTACAACAAGTGTCCAAGTCATCCGATTGTTCCACCTAGATGTCCGTCTTTAGCTCACGAAACTCATTTCCGATGGCCTATTCCTCACTGCTTTCGAAGAAGTTTAGATGGATGTTGTTTAGTAATCGAGTTGAACTCCTTCAAATTGTGCAGCTTCTTAATGTGCGTTCAAAGCGCTTAATGATGTATTTAGTCAACTTGATTTAGAAAGCACAGCAGATCGAGTACAGTGAACTCAAATATAATCCTTCAACGAAATAGTTAGATTCGTATGACAATCTTCCACGTTTCGTGTGGGCCTGTTCATAAACCACGTAGACTCATTTTTGAAAATCTCAGAACCCCCCCCCTCCCCCCTCGTAGACTTTTCTCCATACAATTTTTTGAATTTTTGTATGGAGCGTAGACTTTGGTCAACCCCTCGCCCTAGAAAAGTCTACGTGGTTTATGAATAGCCCCTATGACAATCAACCAAATTTATTATGATGTTTGTTTCAAAACTCTGTTGATCATTAGCGATTTATGATTAATTTGAATCATTTTAACGACATAATATTATTTTATACTAGCTGATCCCGGTGCGAGCGTTGCTACGCATGCAACTAAATTAATGAACATTACATAGAACTGACGCTTTTTTCATTGAGTTTTTTTTTTTGAGTCATAAGGAGTTCAAACTTCTATCAGAACATTCTTCTTACCCAGACAATACACAGTTTGTGGCTTAGTTACCAGAAATTTGTGTTTGAATTCACCATAGAAACATTTTTTGCATTCAAGAAACCCCGCATACCATTTTTGATTCCATTTGCTTGATTAGTTCTCAAGCATGCGAAATTGGCATTGGTATGCGAGCCGGAAGGAAAGTGGTCTCAAACAATCATAAGAACCTTCCCCAGCCCCAAAAATACCTGCATACATATTTTCACTCCGATCGGTCAGACAGACAGTCAGACAGAAATCCATTTTAATATAAATAAAAATCCTGTTTCAATAACCCCCACATGCCAAATGTGGTTTCATTTACTTGTATAGTTCTCGAGTTATGTAGAAAATTGCGTTTCACTTGTATGAGAGCCCCCCCCCCCTTTCAGAGGGCAAAGGGGTCTCAAACCACCATAGAAATATGGCTGACCTTCAAAAAAATCCACATGCCAAATTTGATTCAATTAGTTCTCGAATTATGCAGAAATTTGTGTTTCATTTGTTTGAGAGCCCCCCCCCCCCCCTCTTCCGAAGGCGGAAGAGTCTCAATGACCATAAAAACATTTCTCTCCTTCAAAAACCTCCATATGCCTAATTGGTTCCATTTGCTGGATTAGCTCTCGAGTTATGCAAAAATTTGTGTTTCATTTATATGGGAGATCCCTCCCTCCACTTGTAGAAGGCGGAGGGGTCTCAAATCATCATAGAAAGATTTCTCTCCTTCAAAAACCTCCATATGCCAAATTTGGTGCCATTTTCTTGATTAGTTCTCGAGTTATGCATAAATCAGAAAAGGGAGGGGTCTCAAATTAGCATTGAAACAGTATTCATCTACAAAAACCTCAACATGCCAGATTTGGTTCAATTTGCTTGATTAGTTCTCGAGTTATACAGAATATTGTATTTCATTTGTATAGGAGCCCCCCTTTCTAAAGGCGGGAGGGGTGTCGAACTATAATAAGATCCTTTCCCGGACCCAAAAACCCCTGCATACAAATTTGCTTAGCGGTAGGGATAGTTCTCATGTTTGGTTTAAATTTGAGTTTCGTATGTATGATAGCCCCCCTTTTTAGAGTGAGGAGAGGTCTTCAATTACCACAAAAACATTTCTTGCCTTCAAAAACTCACCCATACCAATTTTGATTCCATTTGCTTGATTAGTTCTCGAGTTATGCAGGAATTTGTTTTTCATTTGCATGGGATCCCACCCTCCTGGAAGCGGGAGGGCTCTCGAACTATCATAAGATGCTTTTCCGGACTAAAAAACCACTGAATACAAATTTGCAAAGCAGTAGGTATAGTTCTAATGTTTGGTTGAAATTTGTTTCATTTGTATGAGAGCCCCCCTTTTTAGAGGGAGGAGGGGCTTTGAACCACCATAAAAACATTTCATGCCTTAAAAAACTCGTCCATTCCAAATTTGGTTCCATTTGCTTGATTATTTCTCGAGTTAGGCAGAAATTTGGTTTCCATTTGTTTGAGAGCACCCCCTCCCTCCTTCCTCCTCCTATGACGGAAGAGTCACAAATCACCATAGAAACATTTCCCTCCTTCAAAAATTTCCACATGCGAAATTTGGTTCCATTTGCTTGATTAGTTCTCGAGTCATTCAGAATAGTGTATTTCATTTGTATCGGAGCCCCCCCCCCTTTTAGGATGGGAAGGGGTCTCAAATCAACATAGATCCATTTTTTGTCTTAAAAAACCACCACATGCTAAATTTCGTTCCGTTTGCTTGATTAGTTCCCGAGTTATGCAGAATATTGTGTTTTATTTGTATGGGAGCCCCCCCTTTTATGACGGGGAGGGTTCTGAAGCTACCATAAAATCCTTTTTTGCCTTCAAAAACTCACACATGCTAAATTTGGTTTCTTTTGCTTGATTAGTTTTCGAGTTGTATAGAAATTTGTGTTTCATTTGTATGGGAGCCCCCCTTTTCAGTGAACGGAGGGGTCTGAAACCGTCATAAGATTGTTCTCCGACCCCAAAAACCCCTGCATACAAATTTTCATGCCAAACGGTCCTTCCGCTCGCGAGTTAAATCGTGACAAAGGAAACCCCAACTCATTTTTATTATATAGATTACACTTCCTCAACCGTTGAGCAACGGGTGCACCAACTTTAAAGGAGTCAGGAATTATTTTTCTTTAGGTTCGAAAAGAGCGAGCGAGTTTCGATCCTTTATTCGTGATGGTACCAGTTCTGATAGCGATTGATGGTTCTTACCGAATGATGTAAAATGAAATGTTTGTCATCCTCATTTCAAATGATTTGCGTTATAGGGCTTTTCCAATGTAATACGCATTCCACTTTAGGATGACGAATTTTCATACAGCGTGCATACAAATTTGAACGGGAGGTAAATGCACTTCGCGTTTTATTAGTTGTTAAACATAAGAGGGATTGTCAGCTGGCTTCTAGAAAATCGTCCTCCGCCAGCATCTACCCTTCGATTTTAAGGTTTAGATATCAACTGACGGAGGATTCATTCGATAATAAGAGGTCGATTGAGTTCAGTGTAGAAAATCCAGAATATCAAAAATTTTGAAACCACGGAAATTCCGTGAATTTGATTAAACATTTAAAAAAGTAGTTGTAAAAAAGTCTAGTTTCGGTTCCGTACGAACAATTATCGAGTAGTAAGAAGGTTAAGTAAATCTTGAAATTTAAGTACCTTAACCTTATGTGATGTTTCCTGAACTAATGGAAAGTTTCTCTGAACCTCTGAGAAGCTTTCTAAACTTATGAAAAAAGTCCTTGAAATGTTTCCCAAAGTTGTGAGAATGCTCAAAATTGCGTAGAAGTTTCATGAATGTGACGTTTTCTGAAATTCTGGAAAAATCCCCGAGGTTTGGGGAAATTCTATTAAATTTTTGGAAGATTCCAGGACTTCTGAGAAATTTCTTCAATTTCTGAGAAGTACTCTTAGCATATGGGAAGTTTTTTGTCCTTTTGAGAAGTTCTCTGAACTTCTGGGCAGTTCTCTGAATTTCTGGGACATTCTCTGAAAATCTGAGATGTTTGCTGAGCATCTGGAAAGATTCCTGATCATTGAGAAAGTTCCTTGATCTTTGTGGACGTTTGCTGAAGTACAGGGAAGCTTTCAAGATGAATTTCAGGGAACTCCTACAAGTTTCCTATGTTCTCTAATTTTCTGGAAAGTTCTGGAAATTTGTGAAGTTCCCTGAGCTTTGTGAAGTTCCATGAAAGTCTGGGGAGTTTACTGAACATCTTGGGTAGAATGAGTTATTGAACTATGAACTATATAACTATGAACTTTTGAGAAATACCCAAAATAAATTGAAAAGTTTTCTGAACTTTTGGGAAGTTCTCTGGATAGTTGTCTGAACTTATGAGAAGAACACTAAACTTTTCGGAAGTTCCTTATGTGAAGCTCCCTGAATTTATGGAAGATTTCCTGAATTCATGGAATATATCCAGAATTTCAGGGAAGTTTACAGAACTTTTGGGAAGAACCTTTAACTTAAGGGAAGTTCCCGGATTTTCTGTAAAATTCCCTGATTTTCTAGGATGTGCCCAAAACATCAGTGAGAATCACAAAACTATTGGGAAACTCCTGAATTTCAAAGCAGTATCCTGAACTTTTGATAAATTCTTTGAGTTTCTGGGAAGTTCAATGAATTTACGCAATTTGTTTAGAACTTTTGGGAAGTATTTTTGTACATCAGTTTCTTAACCTCTTCCGGTTTACGCAAATACTGCGAGCCGTACGTCTTCAGGTTAGCTTTGCAAAAATTCCACAGGCTCAGCAGGTTGGTTGACTGACGTTTTAATTCCCCCCTTCTCCACCTTTTCACGTTTTATGTATGGATCGACACGTTTTTCCAAACCCCCTCGCCCCTTACTGCGTGACATGATTAATGGACCTTCCCCAACGCACTACTGGCATTAAAAACTATTTCGTCAAACCATTGGCAAAAAATTTGCGAAAATTCTGTGATCTCTGAAAAATATACTTCTGATCTCTGATGATGAATGACTGACAGGATGACAGGGGTTCGTGGGTTCAACAACAAGAAATACAACACCGTAGTGGGGAACGCAAAGTATGTCTATTTTAGCAGGTTCTATTCAAGTTTTATTCATGAAAATCAAGTATAAAGTTGTTCCAAAAATAGACCACCGCTGAAAATACCCTTACAGTTTAAGTTGAACGTAAGTTGTTATAAAAAAAAAATACCAGTTGCTGTCGATTGCATGCACTGATGCCTCGGAAAGAGACTTCAGGTCAGAGCTGGTAAATCTCACGGCCATTGTGACGATGAAAAAACCAGACCATCTAACTTCACGAGAAGAAACGAACTACACACTACCAAATAGCATGTAAATTTTGGTGCCCTGAGACCGGTACATGCAAGCGTCCTTTAGCACTTACGAAAGATTTGAAAGAAATGAGAAAATAAATTCAATTGAACACACCTTTAATCAATTGTTTTCCGTACTTATCGATTTCATAAAACATAATTTAACACAAATCTATGTTAACGTTCTCCGACGTAATTATTTCTATAAGTGTATCATGTCACTTTCTTGTCATTCACACGCCATCATGCAGACATGACATTTTTTCTCATACGATTTTGTTTAAAACATTTCTAACTACATTGTTTAAAATGAGTCTAGCAATAATATGTTTTCGAGAAAATGGAAATGCATTTGAAATTTTGTGATGAAAGTCACAATTATATCAATAAATGTGATTGTAGTAGCGATAACCGAAACACCATCATGTGATGTCATGATTAAGAAGAAAATTCCATCATCGCTTTTTCGACCGATGGAATTTCCAGAAGTATATCGTAGGTCATTTTTCGTTCGCCCTGCTTCGGTTGATGAAATTATTGAAAGCGAAAATCGGGTATTCATAGATAAGTATACCGAAAGAGTGGATTTGAGTATAAAAATCTAGATCACTCGGGAAACTACCGAAAAGTTGGCGTATGTCATGAAAATCCACTACGAGCGACATTTTAAATTCAAATTTATCACGTATTGATTTTAAACGGGAATCTCCCGTCGTGCAAGCAACTGAGATATTTATCTTTATTTCATCATTGCACAGTTTGAAATAAACACTTCATTTTTTGCGATATCTAATGCACCTAAAGGGAATGCTAGATTTGACATAAATTAATGGGATCTTTCATGAAATTTAAGTTAGATTCCACTGGAATCAGGTAATTGTGTGGAAGATTGCGATCAATGATGTATGCTGTAGGAAAGATGGCAAACAATTACGCTGTTCACGCTTGCTTTTCCGAGCAGGAGACAACAACATATGACTACCTAATTTTGATCTTGATAACTGGTCTTGGTATTAAAGAGCTCTGATTAAGAGGTAAAATATCTAAACAAAATAGCTTAGAATTGCAAGTAAAATATCGACTCCTCTACTGTACTCTTCGACTGCCGAAAATGACAGCTAAGTTTACGAAACTCCTGAACATGGTGTCATATTTCAATGACATTTTGGAAAACTTCAACACCAAAGTTAACATTCGAGTTCGGTTGCTAACTCGATCAGATTCAGGAGATCAGTGACAAGTGTCGAGTTGAGCTGCTCGGGTTTTTTTTTCGTTAGGGTCAATCTAACATTGAGAGATTCTCACCGGTCTCGCTCTTTCATTTGTTACACCGCCATTATTAAACGTTCGAGGGATTCTTTGCTGGCTAGCATACTCTACAAATAGTAGAATGAAAAACGTAAAGGTGATTGAAATATGAATGATAGAGAAAGTAATCGAAGAGAGTCTCTCAATGTTAGATTCGCCCTAATGAAAACAAACCCCTAGATTTCAGCTTTTTCAACTGAATCTATATGACCAAATGCAGCATTTTTATCATTTTCAAATACTGTACTTGACCATTGACCCCCATTTCAGAACTATAATGTTCATCGATAAGAAGTACTGGAGCATCTTCAGAAGCACTTTTGGGCTGCATTTCCACTGGTCTGGCAACACTTGTGTGCTTCTTTCCAAAATGTTAAAGAACCAATCCAGCCCTGGAACCTGGTAGTTTAAGTAAAAGTACCTCAAGGTTTTGAGAGTTCCCAGGGAAATAAATATAATGTTCTGTCTAAGTAGCATATAAATATCTTATAATAATTAATGATAAGCCAAGTAACGCACTTTTGCTTTAACACTGCTCATCAGTCTCTGCACAGACTGGTTCGCAATTGTTTTATTCACTTTTTCTCCAGTCCTTCGCAAATTTTAAAATCAGCTGTCTTACGTCATCCGGTTTCGTGTCGTTCTATGTAGAAATTAACGAAATTAGAAATGTAGAAATTACGGTTTAAAATCCGCACACACTCAAATTGCTCGCTCTAACTTTTGATCCATTGGGTAAAGTTAATTGAAGATTTCCGTGAACATAGTTTAATGTGTATTATTTACACTCTGCGGGTTGATTTCATTAGTTGCACGCTAAGAAAAAAGTACCGAGAGTAGCAGTTAAGTGTGGGAAGCAAACTTTGAGTAAAACCATGAAAACCTCCGCTCCACTGCCCAAGCAACAAAAACCTGTCATTATTGGTTGCAGCAACTTGATTGTGACATGATTGAGTCACATTGCAGTAACTTTGACTAATTTGCAACAAGTGTGCTGCAAGGGTGGGTACTTTTTTCTTAGCGTGTGTGCAAAATTTTACAAAATGGCGACGAAAGAACAGAGCGTGTCTGAAAAAGTTTTGCATGAGTACTTTGAGAATAGGGATATGCCGCATCGTGGCATCGGAATGGGGAATCGGAAATTCCGCGGTATCTGGTATCATAAACTGCTGATCGGATGCCAAGATCCGAAAAAAAAAGCCGTCAGGTTAACGAGAACGATCACAAAACCGTGGTTGGGGCCTTTTTTTAAACGCAAAGGTCCAGAAAGGTGACTAAAAAGTTGCATGTGAGCAAGACTTTTGGGCAAATTATCAAAACTCGAGCTGGACTACGTACGTTCAAGGTTCAGAAGCTCCCAAACCTTGACGGGAAACTGAATACGGTCGCAAATGTCGTGCTCGAAAGTTGTACGACCAGAAATTAACGAAACCACACTGCCGGTAATGAATGACGAGACATATGTGAAGGCGGACTTCAACCAGATTCCAGGGAACATGTATGTGACTGCCAATGATAAATGTGATGTTCCCGAGAGGCACAGAAGATCTCGAAGTCCATTAAGAAGTTCTTAATTTGGCAAGCAATTTGTACTTGCGGAAAGCGCAGTTCACCTTTCGTTAGCGCAAGCACCATGAATGGACAGGTATATTTTGGAGAGTGTCTCTAAAGGCGGTTTCTCCCTCTCCTGAAGACTCAAGATGGTCCGACGATCTCCGGGCGGGATTTGGCATCATGCCACTACACAAAGGACGTACTTGAGTGGTATAAGGCGAATAATATCAATTGTTTGCCGAAAGATCTTAACCATCCAAACACTCCGGAGCTGCGCCCAATCGGAAAATACTAGGTCATTATGAAGGCGCACCTTCTTAAACGACCTAAAGTGGTGAAGAATGTAGAACAAATGAAAAAAGCATTGGTTGATCTTCAAAAAACTGTCGATTCTGAGTTCGTGCAAAACCTTATATCTGGAGTTAAGGCCAAGGTTCGCGCATTCGGACATAAAGGTGAAATAATGAAAACGGTATAAGCCAGTTGCCTTAACATAATTTCGTGCAATTGTTTCAGATCATTCCAAAATAATAAGACTTTTTTTTTTGTTGAGTCGCAGAACTACTGCGTATACAGAGTTGAACTTTTGTGGTAAGTAGTTTTGGTTTTGGAAACTCAAAAAGTAAGCTATGAAATTTTGTTTTATGTTCTTTTATTGGCACCATAATATTGCAATTTTCTGAGCAATCTTTTGATGTAAAAATATAACATAGTGTTGTATATCAATTTCGAGTAATCCCGGGTGCACTTCTACACACAAACGGATGCCCCAAGGGATGAATGCAGGAACAGAGTTGATTTCACTTCGATGCTCAGAGTAGGTCTTTGCCGTTGGAATGTTGTTTTGCTTTTTTCAACCTTCAACAATTATTTGATTTGGCGGGTTGGTTGCAGAATCAAATTTATTATACTCTATTGTTTCATTGAATAGTAGATATAACATCACAAGATAGGTCATACAACATCTATAATTGGACATCTAAAACCTCAAGAGAATTAAAAATCATGTAACATAATTCATCCAGCATCTGAAAAGAACCGATTTCGGTCATACGGCACATCACACGCAAGAAGAAACAAAAAATAACTAAAATCATGCTTATATGAAGTTTTCTGGACTACATTGGAGTCATTCGAGCTAGTCTAACTTTAGAACATTTGAATGAATTTAGCTTGTTGTAGAAAACGTATGCATTATTTTTATCAAATTCTAAATACAATAAAATTTTGCCTAGAAATTAAATGTTTTCGGCTGAAATATTGTTCGGCTAAGCCCTGCACAATGGATTAGTTAGAACATTCATTTTGTTCATTTTTGTCCCCGTAGGTTCATGCATCGTCTCGTGATTTCTTTCCGCATTGAAGGATAATTTCATGAAATAAAATGCTAATTTGACCTTAGCTTGCAATCACATTCACTAATAATTGTGAATGATTTTGCTATCGATGCACCTTTTTCAGTTTTCAAAAAACTGAACAATACGGAGCTTAGCACTTGAAAATGGAAGCAATGTCTTCTTCAACTTTTTCTCAGTAGAAGCGGACTCATGTGAAAGCTACAAGATATATCAACATGGTTTGTTCCCATCAATTGTGCCTCATTTAGTTTAGAACGAACGGACGGAAACAAGATTTCAAAACAGATAATCAAATATGTTTAAAATTGCAAAACAATGCGCGACATACCGAACGGGCGCGCGACTGACTTTGCCCTTAATAAGTCAAATTCTTTTTCTTTTCCAACTTCAGTTAATACAAAATACAGGAGAAATATTCAGCTAAGCTTCCTTTTTACCGAATTCGAATTGCCGGGTCTTTTTTTTAACACCTGCCATAAGACTTTGTACAGTCTTCTTGTCCACTTTACTCGCAGAACGCCAGTTTGCCTTGAACTGTTTCTCGCTCACAACAGCATTTTGAGTCTTCTTAAGGTTCCGCTTGACGATGGCCCATTATTGTTCAATTGGGTGCAGCTCTGGCGTGTTGTTAGGCTTCTTGTCCTTGGGCACCACTTGAACATAGTTGGCAGCATACCACTCCATTGCCTTTTTTCCGTAATGGAAAGATTCCAAATCCGGCCAAAATAGATCAGAACAGTTGTGTCGTTTCAGGAAAGGCCGTAGACGTTTTTGTAGGCACTTGCTCAGTTAAACTTCCTGGTTGACGGTTCCGGTCGCAATGTAAACGTTGCTCTTCAAACCACAGGTACAGATGGCCTGCCACACCAGATATTTCTTCACGAACTTTGACAGTTTAATGTGCTTGAAAATATCGGCCACCTTTCCCGCCCGGTTGACGTATAAAATTCCTGTCCAGGAAGCTGTTTGAAGTCTGCCTTGACGTAAGTTTCATCGTCCTGTACCACGCAATCAAACTTCGCCAGCATCGTCGTGTATAACTTTCGCGATCGTGCTTTGGCCGACGTGTTTTGTTTATCGTCGCGATTTGGAGTCACCATTTTCATGTAAGTCGACAGTCCAGCTCGTTTTGTAGCTCTATCCACGGTTGAAGGCACCACTCCCAGCTTCTTTGCGACATCTCGGACGGAGAGGTTGGGGCTCCGCTCGGGCAACTCTTTTTGTCGTCGCTGTGGCCTCCGGCTTTCGATTTCCCCCCGATCCATCTTTCCTGGCTGTCGACAAACGTTCACCGAACACTTTTAATACGCTGGTAACAGTTGATTTAGCCACATTCAACCATTTTGCCAACTTGGCTTGAGAGTAGTTTGGAGTTTTGCCATGCACGTGCCAGATCCTTTGATGACATTTTTAAAACTTTAGTGCTAATCTCAAAATCAAAATAGCGGCATGATGCTACACGCACACATCTTCAAAATGAGGGGTGTTCAAAATTTTTTAATTCACGATGAAAGGAAATGCGTCAAGTTTAAGTCGACCAAATTTTGATCGAAACACCCTTTTGTTGATTTCTATGTAATAACAACTGATTTGGCAATAGGGGAATGCATGAAAAAATTTAACCTCACAAATTTGACAGGTGCTGGTCCTGTTGTTTACGTTTCGGACTTAGAAAATTTCACTTCCGCTGAATATTGATGTTTCGCTCGTTGTTAAAACTACATCTAGATTTCTCTGTAAAAATGGAACCGTCTTCAAGTAGTTCATCTGTTAAACGATCGTTAGCGATTCAATGATCTCCAGATGCAGTAAAGAAGCGATATTTAGAGAAAATCAGCATAATTGATTCGATTGATCCTTGTGTTTAAACGAACGGGGTGGATATTTCAACAACCGTATCAACGGGACACATTGTGGATTACCTTTTGAACCACAAATCACCGTTTTCAGGAAACGTGATTCGAACTACTCATTCTCGGACAAGTGCTTGATCGATACAGTCGTATATTTCGTTTTGCTCCCGAAGAATATTGAGAATAATAGTCCTGAGTGACTATTGTTCTTTTGTTTCTGGTTTTTTTTTTTTAATAGCGGAATCTTTCTTTCGAGAAAGAGTTAATAAGCATAATGGCTAACAGTGTTGGGAAAAATACAGTGAAACTTGTGTTCGGGCCCAGCAGTAAAGTACCGTCGCATTTGGAAGTGCTGAAATTTGCAATCGGAAATCTGAAACTGTCGGCAGTGAATATTCATACCATTTACAAGGACGAAAATGGCGGACAATTCTACGTTAAGCTTGTGGACGAACCAACTTTCTCCGTGTTCATAGCGGACTCTGAGGAACAGTATATTTTCAAATATGATGACGAATCGCAGACCAGTGTACAAGTTGATCAAGCGTGTCGTATCTTCCGATACGTACGTATCTCTAACCTTCCACCTGAAATAGACGACCGTGAAATTCAGTATGTTCTTGGACAAATTGACCTCGGCTTTTTTTTTGCACCGATATTTCAGCAAGGTCAGTATCGGGTGAAAAAGGGAAATGCTCATGTTGGTGCGTCAACTTTGACGCCAGCTGTAGTCCAAACCACTTGATGGAAATAGTTCAAATTTTGTCCACATTATTTTTTGTACTTTTATAAGCTATGGAAAAAATTGTAATATGCTACCTAAATTTTTCACAGAAATACGGATTTTTGAAATTGCTATGTCCAAAAATGACTTTTTTCACATATGTTATGGTTACTTCAAATCTTCAAATCGGTTTTTGGAAGCAAAATTTTCCTCGGCTTTTTTTTTGCTATTGAGTGTACTGACAATAATTTAATTCCTGGTGCTGGAGACTTTCTCAACTCTATCGATAAAAGATTGTCACTGGGAGACTGTAATAACCTGATAGCTCCAATCAGAATATCAGAACTAGAACTAGTACTTAAGCAGTCAATGAAGAAAAAGAGCCCCGGACTAGATGGTTTAACTTATGAATTCTATTCTCCATCTTTTAATGAGAATAAGGATGATTTATTGAGATTATGCAATGGATTTTTGAGCGGTGTTTTTCAAAATACTTTTTTTTGCTGAAGACATCATAACCTTAATACCTAAAAAAGACAATTCTCACAAAATCACCGACAGAAGGCCAATAAGCATGCTTAACTGTGACTACAAATTATTAAAAAAAAAATTGTACAACCGAATGAAACCTTTAATTGAGCCTCTTATTGGCCCAGGGCAAGCAGCATGCTTAAGTGAAAAGTCATGCACTACAAACTTGAAAGATCTCAGAAACATAATAATAAAAGCAGAAAACAATAAACGTTTACAGGGTACAATGGTGAGCCTTGATCTCGAAAAGGCTTTCGATCGAGTCAATCATAATTTTCTTTGGCTTATTTTGGAAAAGTTCGGTTTCCCAGTTCAATTTGTGAATTGCATTCGGAACTTATATAGTGAAGCTACATCCAAAGTCTTATTTAACGGTCTGTAAACAAATTCAATTCCTATCAAATTGTCAGTTCGTCAAGGCTGCCCTTTAAGCATGGCACTGTTTATTTTGTATATTGAACCTTTAATTAGAAAAATAAGTAACAATATAAAAGGTTGTTTCAAAGACAATATTTTTTATAGAGTTATTGCTCATAGCAGACTGTATATAGTCATCTTTATTCGTAATGATGAAGAGTTCGATAAAGTTTTAGAAATAATCGATGATAATTTTAGCATGATATGGCAAATTAAACTGGAATATTAGGAAATCATTTTTCCTTAGACTAAATAATTGCTGCACAGGTCCTCATATTTTGCAAGAAACTGATTCTTTGCAAATACTTGGAGTAGAAATTGCTAAAAAATTTAATGATACTGTTCTCTGGTATTTATCTCATGTTTACCCTCCAAACGATTCTCATATAGCCAAGATTAAAACTTCGAGTAGAAACTTCATTTTGAAAGGCGTAGGAATTTTTAGAGTTTGTTTAAACCAGTTATATCTAGATATTGCTAAAGGAGGTCTCGCACTCTTTGAGGTTGAAAATAAGATGAAATCTTATGCATTAAAAACATTCTTCACCGTGACAAAAATGGTAGGAAAGACGATTTCATATTCACTACAGGCCCAATAGTTGTTCTATCAGTCGAAATGCAAAAGAATGGATACGGAAGCCTATGAACATTGGAAAGATTATCAATGATTTTACAAGTAAAATGATGTATAATTATTTTTGAGTAAAGCGAAACATGTCACCAAACATTGAAACCAAATATCCACTAAAGGCCTGGGATATTTGTTGGCAGAATCTTGATTCCAACTTCTTGGGTTCAGAGGAAAAACACTTCTTATTTTTGATGCTCAATGAAATAATTGCTACAAAATCTAAACTGTATGATAAGAAAATATCTGGAACTTTGAAAAATTTATGTGAAGATTGTGGAAAAATTGATACAATAGAACACAAAATTAAGTTTTGTAAAAACAGTCAAATCATTTGGGACTGAATAACCAGAAGCATTCAGCAAAAGTTGAAGATTGCAGTTATTGACCCTGAAGAATTACTTTTTAGAAACATACAAAAAGAACAATATCAAAGCAAAGTTGCCTTGTGGTTGACAACGTTAGGAATAAGCTTTAACTTGAAATCAAAGAAGAACAATCTTGAAATCTTCATTAAAATGTTTCGTGAAAGAAGATGGAATAATAGAAAAATTAACATGTTAAAATTCAAGCATTGAATAAATGTGTTGCAAATTGTCAATTGTAAAAATTCAAAATAGGTTAAGTTATCGGCTAAGTTTTCCTTAGTGTATTTGGTTTGTTTGCTTTGCTGAGTGTATGTATGAACGTGAGTGTGAAAGATGAGCGTGAATGAAGAGCGTGTACATGTGTTTCTAAGCCCAAGTAGGCCGCGAGTGATCGGCTCCCAACAGCTAATATTAGTTTTAAGTTAGTTCAGCAACAGGGAAATGTAATAGCCAAATGAAACCTCTTAATTGTAAATGTAACCTGAAACATTATTTAAAAAAAAAAAAACTACTAAAAGTATCGATGTTTACAAAAAGTTTGAGTCTGACGTTGGTTGTTTGGATCTTGGTTTGGAAAGACGTAATGATGGCACCCAATCCGGACTATGCGAATCCATGAGCCGTGCTGGTTTCCTGCAGTAATTGGACATATTATTAATTTCTGAATTAACATTGTATCGCACTTACCGCTTCGGAAATGAATGTTACAGATTCGTTTATTAAGTGGCGTAAAACTGTTCCCATATCCCAGAACTCTTTTCCACTCGTCGATTTGTTTGCTGGCCAGCTGCTGCAAGCATTTTCCTACTGCAGGAATACAGAACAGTTTGATTACGGGGCTTTTTGCAGTCGATTTCGCACTTGTTAATACGGCGCATTTTCCGCGGCACGGTAAATTACTGAAAAAGTTCTACCGGATAAAAATCACTACAAGTCCGAAACGTAAACAACAGGACCAACACCTGTCAAAATTTATGCGTGACGTCACAGTGCAATGAAGTATAACGGAGTAGCAACTTCGGTCGGTCAATCATGCTCATTCTCATGTTAACCGTATACCAATAAAGTTTCAAGTCTACCGACTTGACACAGCATTTATTTACAACCCCTTATTGTGATTTACAGATTAATCTTTTCACTTTAGGACTTCTTTTCAAAACAACAACCAAGTCCAACTCCTAATGTGAGAAAAAAGAAAATGTCCTCTCCACCCCTTCGACTACGCACACTGTTTATGATCTCTATTATGTTCCAGCACTAAATATGTTAAAAGTCTCAACTTCCCTACATCCAGTAAATCTTCCGCACCGCACCGACATAAGCGGCTCTCTCCGCCCCACTCCCAACCGACCGACGACGTGTAACATTCGACACCGAAGAAACAACACACGTCGTCCAAGTGGAGAGGACTCTCCACCCGGAAAGTAGCCGGCCATTGGCAAAGTTTTCGAAAACAATAAAACTTAATCGAGAGGGCAGTCAAGTGCTGCTTTTGACCGCCGGCTTGGAGGCAGTGGCCCATTTCCTTCCCGAGGAATTAAGCCATAAATTTTCCTCAAGAGACTGGCTTTCCGAAGCGTTAAAGAAAAAGTTGTCCCAAAAAACAGATACCGTAAATAGATCCAGAACGTGTGAGAGTGTGGTTTGGTCGGTTGGTCGGTCGAAAGGTTCTTCAGTTGTGGAAGGTGGGGTGGGATTTTCCATTTTTTGGTCAATTCTCTCACGTTCAAATGGTGCTTGTAAGAAGGAAAGTTTGTTTTTTTTTAGGTTGAACGATGCTCCGGCTGTTCATTGCCAAATGTGGTGATTTATCAAAGGAGCAGTTCCGGGAACCGGAGAGGGTGTTTGCCGAAGTAAATTTGATAACATATGTTACGATTTGTTGGAGATGTAGTGATGAATCGGAATCGGAAAATTCATGCCGTTCAACCGTTTCACATCTTGAATAGACACACGTCCCGTGTGCTCACGGTTTCTCCTCGAAAGTGGCCTCTTGAAGAAACAAAAATAACGAGCTTGTGTCACACCTTTTCTCCTCAAAAGAACACATCCATGCATGTTGCAATTTGCAATTTGTGTAAAACATCCCATCCCAGATAGTATACAAGCTCCTGTCTGCAACTAATTAGAGTCTTGTACTTACTCATCCCCCGTTTCCCGAAATCTGAAGTGCGCCATTGCCACTAGTAAATCGTCAATTGCACCCCTGCGAAATACTCATTATCAACCCGAGTCTTGGCTCGCCATAGCAGTGGGAGCGAAATTGTTGCGCAAAAGCATCTGATTTTAATTGAAATCTATAAAAATGACCAATCAAACGAAATTGATTCCTATCTCATTCCGACCGGAACGGAACGGAACGCTGCTGCCCCCAAGCCCTCCACCCCAGGGACGAAAAACTACTACTTCTATAGCTGCGCAACCAACCGAAATGTACATTCCTACCACACCTCCCCGACTGGGAAGGTATAGTAACTGTAATTGTTTCATCCCAAAATCATCATTAAAGGAACAACCAATTAACAGTAAAAAAAAAATCAGCAGCCAGTTGTAGCCGAGCGAGCATCGAAGTGGGTGGCAAGGGTGGAAATGGAAGCACCATAAAAGTAAATCGTTTTCCATCCGTATCGGAGAATTGGTCTGACGTTCTGCTGCTGTCTGACGTTTTCGTTCTCTGCCCTTGTGAATGGGTGGCAATTTTATCGAACCCCCAGCTCGTAATCCTAATCAAGTGGGTGAACTATTAATTGCTTGTTGCTTTGACCGACCGTTTCACCCAATGCCCTCCTGGCGATTGCCAGGAAAAACGTTTATGGGTTGTCCGACTACGTTTGGAATGATAGTCTTTCGTATGAAAACCCTGGAGATAGATTTACTTCGCCAAACAGTACAGTGCATAAGAAATTGATTGAAAGTCATTATTGGATGGCAGGCGCTTCAACTGTGCACTGAAAACTCCAATGAGATTCCTATCAGCATATCCTGGCTATCCTCCTGAAAGGCGTTAAACGTTATCAGATAATCTCCCGGAAGCAGTGGCAATGTCGCTGGAACTTCCGCTTCAAAATTATTGATTGTAAATTTTCCTTTGGGAATCGGACAGGTGCCACGTTCCGGAATATTTGAAGCCTTCCTGATTTTCGGTACCAACAGGGTGTCGGAGTTCATATATTCACAGACGGTTGACTGTTGCTCTATCAACTTGCTGTATGCTCCAGTTAGACGGTTCTTGCTTTGCAAGGTCAGTACGAACTGTGCGTCGTCGCCCATGGTTCGGAAGCATTCCCACGTTCCGGACACCACCAGCAGGTTACGGGACTTCTTCGTCACCCTCAGTGTACCCATGTCGAAAAATTCGGGATCACTGGCTGGGTCCAATTTGAAGTTACTGTTCAATGTTATATCGGTCTGAGGATGGAACGTGAACATTATAATAAACCGTTATAAAGCGGAACTCCACAAAACCAACTCACTGCAACGAACTGGGCGGAAGTTATGACTGCGATGATCAATTTCACGTCCATTTTGCTCGACTGTCAATCACGAAGTAAACGAAGCCCTGCTTTGCCGTTGTTGAACCTAGTCGGCTGGATGTGATGTTTGTAAGATAGGACTTACAAGCCACCGGCAACATGGAACGAAGTGGAAGCTGTATGTGTAGGTCCAATCGGTAAGTGTGTGAAACTTATGTAAGATGTGCAAGTGATGCTTACTTTGAATTCATTGATGGATTGGAAGTTGTGACGGATAACTGATCGTTGCATTTTGGGAAATCAAATGTCTAATGAGAGATGTAACCCTTACCGTCGTAAAGTAAAACAATGAACTGATATCAAGTAAGTATCAAGTTTCGTTATCTCAGATATCATTTTCGACTCTCCTGTTATCGTATAACAAATTGAGTGATTTATTTTGACTACTACTGTTATCATGTGTAATCAATTTTTAAAGACAATTTTTGAAAAACGTTGCTGAATACTACCAGCATGCTGACGCATGCTGATTATTACCAGAATGTCATGGATTTGAAATCGAGCTTTTCACCAGAAGCCCTACTTCAGTTATTGGTGTATGAATTCGATATCATGTTGATAACATAATTTGAAGTTATCTCAAAAAAATTTGTTCACATCACAAAATTTGTTATCAAAAAGAACTTGATGATAACAAAACGAGTTCTTGTTGTGATATCGATCGAATAATAATTTGTTATCTCTTTTGTTATTTTGGCTGTTTATTCAACCTGAATAATAACATATTTAGTGATTAAACAGTGATAACCAAATATTAGAACTTGTTATATCTGTGGTATAAAACTTTGCTCGGGTAAACATTCCTTGTGCCCTTGAATTATTTAGGAAGCTCTTTTTTATTCTCTTCCGAAACCTAGCTGGTGATGTCTCAAACTTCATGATTCTGTGAAACCAAATCATCGAAGGACATTTGAAGGTGATATGTACTGCCGTGAAACGTGACTTTTCGGTGGTTTCGAGTTATGATTATTGATAGCTCTAATTATGGTTGTTCTTTACGTTTTAATGAAAAACTTGGGTAGTTTCATCTAATGAAACAAGAAAACTAGATTGAGCCAGTTGGTTCCATCTTAAAAATAATCACATATCAGTCTCACCATAACGTTTGCAATATAAAAAATCCGCATTAATCCACCGATGGTGATACTAAACCTTTCTTACACTTCACCAGAATTACAAACTCAAATGTGGGCAATATTGTACTGGATACATATTTTCATCAGAAATTCCAAGAAGATTCAGAAATATTCAATATGCCATACATTTAGTTTATAAAATTAACTTTTAGTCAATCCTGAACGTATTATTCAGCAATGTGATTAATATATTACCATTAATAGTCTTTAATGACCTGTTTATGTTTGTTATAAAAAAGGGGAAATTACATAAATATTAGAAATTTCATATAATCACTCCATAGAATGAATTATTAGACAATCCTAAGAGTCAATTTTGATTATCGACATGGATTCAATATGCTTAATAAGTACGCGTTCGTTGAAGATTGGTTATAGTTAATGAAGATTTTGTTTAATTATACTCGTAGTAGTTCAAAACCAGACCACTCGAGCCAATCGATACTGCTCTAATTCTATAGAGTCGCATAGTGTGGCTAGTCCACTGTATGTACTATACAAAGCACGAGATGCGAAACATCGATTGGGGTGAGTGGTCTTGTTCGGTTTTGAACTGCAACGAGTATATGTTCATCTCACAATTATGTGCTCTCAGATATTGTTTTGTTTATATCTCCATGAAGGATTATCTAATCATAATGAAGTTTTGATCAGTTATTTAATTTCATAGCTTTAATTTAGCACCAACAAAACTAAAATCGGTAAACAAATAGCTCAGTATGTAATCGTAGACTAAACTGTTTGATTACTATTATAATAGGCCATCAAGTACTGTTTTGTTCATATCTTCGTAACGAAATGTCCGAATCATTTCCGAAAATCATGTTCTATGAAAATGTTGTAGCTTTCATTTGCCGTCAACAGAACTGAAATCGGTTCACAAATGGCTGAGAAACCGATGTGACATTCTTTGTAGCGCACACACACATACACACACACATACACGCATAAATGTGCTCAATTCGTCGTTCAATCAAATGGTATATGACACTCGGCCCTCTGGGCCTCGGATAAAAAGTCGAGTTTTCAAGCGGTCTTAATACCCTTCTATTGGTGTAAGAAGGGTAAAAACGGACAAAAATTACCGATTTTTCATGAGTTTACCTTAACTCGCACTGACGAAACTTCCCATGCAACATCAATCATAGTAACCCATGAGTTAGCAGACAAAACTTGACAGCTCTATCAGGCGAACTCTAACCGTGATGGCAAAAACAGTGAAGCAACTCCGTTCAAAAGTGTGCGCGTTCAAAGAACGGCATCCCGCCGCGTCGAAAATGGACATCATGCGGCACTTTGTGGACGCCGGATACGCCCGTTACGTCATCTACACATCATGGCACTATTAGACAACAGTCAGAGTATCAAAAGAAAGTCTGGTTCCGGAGGGCCGACGACCCTGAGGAAGACTGAGGGAATATGGCTACATCGCTGCGTGCGCTTGGCCGGGAGGTCGATTCAACCGGCCAATCATTGAAAAAGTACCCGGCGAACATGAACATACATGTCAGGAAACGGAAATCGCGACCACTGGTTTCGGAGCTGCAGGCAATGACGCAGCGGCAGCGGCTGAATAAGATGGTCAACTCGATTTTCCTCGCAATTCGTGACGTGGCGGTGGTGATGGACGACGAGAACCCTGGATGGCAACGACTGGCAGGGGACTTCGTATTTTACTTCCCCCACGAAGTAAATGAGCTCCGAGGTGAAGTTCATTTCACACACCAAGTTCCCCAAGAAGTTGCTCCTGTGGCTGACAATCAGCGAGAAGGGGATGTCAAAGCCGCTCTTCTTTCGCTCCGAACTGACCGTGAACAGGGAGATTTATAGTACGAAATGCCTGCCGGAAGTAGCGTCGTTCATCAAAAAATACCATAAGGGCGAAGACGCGGTGTTCTGGCCGGTTCTGGCGTCAACGAACCCGCCCAACGTCCCACAGCTGCGTTTCATCGACAATTTCTGGGCCAACCTGAAGCGATTGATCCATTCCAACAATTTTGTCGCGAAAACTGAGGAGGAATTGTTAAGGTAAACGAAGAAAGAACTCAAAAACATGCATGCACGCATGTTTTCGTCCACCATGATGTATGTTTCGGTTTATTGCCGGAAGGCCGCTCGCAAGGGCGTAGAATTTTTTTTCAAGTAAGCTTAAATAATTACCTTTGATGTAAAATTTATCAAAAGCAATTATCCGTCTTATTATTTTTTTCATCACCATCCGCAAAAAGTCCATTTTTTTAAGGCAAACGTTACGAAAACTACCCCTATTAATGCTAGAGGGTTTGAGCTGTTTAGTGGAATACCTGTAACTAGAAATTAGAAGAAAAATTAGTATCTTCCATTTAATTCCAACTACCTTTGCTTATCTTCGACAGATACGCGTATTTCGTCTACAATGTGTAGACTTCTTCAGTGTCTCGTACTAATAACTCGACTTTATTATTTATCTAAACTCTACCCCTTTTAATTATCTAAACCTGGAAACTGAACTAGCCAAAACTCCTTACCTAAATTTTAATGCTAAAACTTAAGTTAAATTCATAAAATTATTGAATCCAATCTATAGATATAAAACAGTATCATCCAGTGTAGTGATAAAAGCAAAGAGACCGAGGTAATTGAATTGCGGTCACCCGCAATCAATATCGTGATCCACTTGTAGTGGTTAATGTTATGAGCATTAGATAGAAAGGAGATAGAAGATGTTTGTCAGTAGTGCGTTAGTACGAAATAAACAAGCATCGAAGCAATTTTGATCAGTTTTAGAAAAGTGATCGCGAGTTGTGCCATTAATGATTTCTTGGTGATCCAAAAGTCTTCAAAAGACGAAAAGCAAACTTTGTTTGCTCAAGTGATCGTTACCTTTTTGTTTCCGTGCTACTTGTACCTGCCCAACAAACTGTGGTCACCCATCTGCGGCTTCGTTCCTGAAAGGGACTACAGGGATCGAGGACTTCGTAGATGTCGCGACCAAAAGGAGCAAATAATGGCTTAAATAAGTTACCTACCTAGCCATTTCCAAACAATTATGTGACCCATTAACCTCGAGCTAGCCACGAGTAATTGGCATCCCTCTTTTACTAATTACAAAAAGTAAAATGTTTTGTACAACAATATTGAATATCGGCTCCGTAAAGTGTTACACACGCCTGAGCCTAACAGATAAATGAACTGATAAGAAAGAAAGTGATCGTTACCTGTGTGGTACGAGTTCTTAAAACAAACAAATGGTGTGCACAGTGTGAAAATGTTCCTATGCAAATAATCAGAGCAAAGTGAAGGAAACAACTTATTACTCCACGTTACGGAGAATACAAACTTTACAGCTATAATATGGAAATACCACAATGGGAGAACCCATTAACCCATACTGGTGGGGACCAGTATCACAACGCTTTCTCTCCAATGTCTTTAAGTCAGAGATGATAAAAGGAATATTTGAGTAAAATCATATGTTGCGTATAAATATAAACCCAAAAGGAGAAAGTTCCTCTCCCATGTACACGGCCAGCCATTTTAATTCAGTTTTGAGTTGTTTTTGACTCACTTTCGTCAAAAGTGGAGTAACTCAAATTTGAGTTAATATAACTGGGATTGTCAAATCGACAAATCAAAAACATCCATCTGATTTAAGTTGATGCTTTTGATTTGGTGACTTGTCAATGCCAGTTACATTTACTCAAATTTTAGTGACTTCACTAATGACGAAAGTAAGTCAAAAACGACTCAAACTGAGTTGAAATGGCTTTTAGTTCACACCAAAATCCGGACAAAGTATTTATCCTGTTTCTTAGTCAAACAATTACGAAATGGAATGAAACTTGTTATATACATGTACATATGTAGACAAACGTGACTCACACCCATTGTTTACAAAAGCGCATTCTGTATTCATGATGGCACCGTCTGAACTAGCACGCAGGAAATCTATCTTGCACAAATATTTGGAATTTTACAATTTTACTGTTCGATTCATCGCAAAATCGTTGAATGTGCCAAAATCAACTCTTGCAGATGTGATTAAACGTTATAAAAAGGGTTTTACTGTTGAAAGGTGAGCTGGAAGTGGTGGTTAACACAATGGACAAAGCAACAGACGGAAGGAGAAACGAGTCTTTGCTGCTATTCAGGCAAACCCTAAGGCGTCAATATGTTTTGTGCAACCAGTTTTGTGCAAAAAGTGAAGTCTAAGGCTGGATTGAGATCACTCAAAGCTCAAACATACCCAGATCGTAACGCAAAGCAACAAAGATCGGTAAAAACACGCTCCAGAAAGCTTTATGAACAATTTCTCACAACATTCCATTGTGTTGTCATGGATGACGAAACATACTGCTTAAAGAAATTCAAATATCACTAGGGAACGGAATTTTACACTACAACTAGACGGAAAGATGACCATGAATATCTGAAACAGAAGTATAAAACCAAATTCCCTGAAAAATATCTGGTCTGGCAAGCAATACGTTCCTATGCGATAAAATCTCAGATTTTCGTAACCACAGGTACCGTAAATGCTGCTCGAAAAGCGGTTCTTACGTTTCGTGAGAAAACATGCGACTGAATCCTTGTACTGACCAGATTTGGCCAGATGTCATTACGCTAAACATACAACCACTTGGTATGAGCAAAATAACGTTATTTAAGTTTCCAAGGATTGTAATCCACCAAATGGTCCACAGTTCCGCCCGATTAAAACATACTGGTAAATGGTCAAGGGAAACCTCAAAAAACTTGGTGGAGACAGTGGAGAACGGTTTAAGAATTTCGTTCTAAGTTGCTAATTGCTTTGAAGATAATTGACAAGGACACTTTTATTGGAATTTTATTAGAAAATCGTAAATAACTCGCTATCGGCAAGACTTATACGACAAAAATTATATTTTTTCATGTTCTAAGAAGCATGATAGTTCCTTTCAGTTCGTGATGGTGAGATGACCTGTTTTTTCACTGTCGCATAACGGCCATGAGATTTGCCAGCACTGGATCGATGATAAAAAAAAGACGTGACGATCATCTGCAGCACTGTAACTCTTTTAACTATTAGATTTGTTGCCTTCTTCAATGGAATTAATATTTAAAAAAAACTGAGTTATCACAACGGAATAAACCGATTGAATAACCCCCTTTCACTTTTTTAAACACTATTATTTTTAAAAACTTGTTTGAACGTATTAGTAGAACGATTGTGATTGGGAAACTAGGAGAATTTAAAATTTAACACTTCATTTGATCACTTTAAAAAAAAATAAAAAATCAAACCTTGAAACACTTTTTCAAATTTTCGCTAGTAAACGCGAGCAAATTCCTTTTAATTCTACTATGAGCTTATCTTTTGACACAGCACGCTTGAATGGTTACTCCCAAAAACTAATACAAAACGTAATCAACAAAAAAACACAAAAACAATACAAACAATCACTCACCACATTAACAGATACACAACCCCAACTTAAAAGAATAGCAATGACATACGATAACCACACTACACAATTACGACCAATCCTACGGAACTTTGGTTTTAAAATAGTTTTTACTAGTAAAAATAATCAACTTAAAACCCTCTTACCAGTCTAAACAAATTCGGGGTCTACAAAATAACTTGTGACCATTGCGGCAAAATCTACATTGGACAAACTAAACGTAATCTCAATATTCGATTCAAAGAACACATTGCAGAAGTCACTAAAGCAAACAAAGACACTGACAAAGGGATCATACACCATTTTAAATCAAAAGTAGCTGAACATATATTCAATGAAGAACATTTTTTAAACTTAAATAACATACAAATGTTAAGACTAAAATGTAGCGGAAAGCATAGCAATCCACAAACAAAATTCCAAAAAATTGCTCAACAAGGATCAAGGAAACGAATATTCGTGGCTGTTTAAATTTATACCTTCACACAAAAACAACTCACTACACAACACAACACCAATTTGACTAACTTCAAACGAATTAATAATGAATAACCTTGTGGGTATCAAACAACATTTCAGGTATACAAACAAACATATAAACACACTCAAGAACTTCTCTACCCACCCCTACCTCACATACCGCGGTACCAACAAACCTACTATAAATACTAGACCTTCTGTGATGTTTCCTTCAAGTCGAGCACTTGACATTGAAGAAGTCTGTAAGTAGCAGACGAAATTGGCCTATCTGTCAAAAGATAAGCTCATAGTAGAATTAAAAGGAATTTGCTCGCGTTTACTAGCGAAAATTTAAAAAAGTGTTTCAAGGTTTTATTTTTTATTTTTTAAAAAGTGATCAAATGAAGTGTTAAATTTTAAATTGTCCTAGTTTCCCAATCGATTGAATAAATTTAAAAGTATTTCGTTGTGGAAATGCATCCGATAATTTGGAAATTAAACGTCTCAATATCAGTCTTATTTCTACCTAATCTCTTTTATTTGTCAAAATAAAAACAACTGAATCAGCTTTTGAAACATTGCAACCATATACTGTAGTTGATCTCGATTGGCATTATAATCTTCTCTACATGCAACAAAACACACATCCCCCATCATCGCAACCATGTTGAACCTTCCACCGAAACATTTGCTCAGTATAACCATAAACTGCTTCTCCACTATTTTTATGACCTTCAGACTGTCGTCGCCATGTGCAAGTGTCATCTAATTATCGCAGCTGCGACTTCTTTTCCAAAACTAATATTCGAACCATGTGCGAACCCTCCCCCCTAAGGAAGCACAAAGCCATTTCTTATCCAACCACTTTCTTCTGTTTCTGCTCGCAAGAATCGTCCCAACCCCCCGTCCTAACGTAGTTCTGCATGTTGATTTGCGAAATAAAAAGCAATAAAAGAGTGAAAGCAAATCGCAAGTAATAGCTATTGAGTGTGTGTGTGTCGTCTGTTGTCATGTTGTATGCTGTGCCGAAGTTTGGTGTGTGGGAAGGATGACACCATTTTTATGAGCTACAGGTTTCGCTCGTTTTGCTTCCCAACCGAAAACCCATAAAGGCCATTTCCCGTTCCAGAACGGCAGAACGGCAGCCAGGCGTGTTCCGGTTCCGAAAGTTCACTCAATTGCTGTTCACCGATGTTGCAATCATAAAATCTTTTTCTCTCCACTACTTCGGAGGGTAGGAGCAGTCGATTCTGATGAAAACAATAAACTGTAATTTACCCTAATGAAAATTAATAATGTCAGCGGAGAAAGGTACCGACGGTCGGTGGAATAGTTTTGCTTGTCGGAGGCACTTTACGACATGTGTGAGTGTGTGTGTGTGTGAAGGAGAGAACACAAATTGGCCCTCGGAAGATTCCTCCGGAGTGGAGCGGTCAAGTTTTTATCGATCAATTTCCACAGTATTAGCTATCAGCACTGGGAAGGAACCTGATGCAATGGAAAGACTCGCAGATACGTGAGGCAATAAATAGTAATATATTTGAGCTCTGCTTTCTGTTTGGGATGCTTCTGGGATTTTTTTCCTCTCTTGGAAGAGGCATAAGACCGGCCGAACAGGGGTTTAATACGGAAGTGGCCGATGGCTCTGGATGGGCATTCCTCGAATGCGTCTTCCTTTTGGGGGTGGGAAAGTGTGTTGGCATCGTAAAAATGGGATTTTCATTGCTTTTCATTTTGCGGTCGGTCGGGATGGATGCAGTACAGGGTTCTGAGCCGAATCCAATCAACATCCGAAGGTTCGTATAGTTTGGAAAAATCCTGTACCGGCTTCTAGCTCTACCACCTTCGTATCAAATGTCAGCTCAGCACAGCAGCGTTGCCAGACTGTTTTCGAAATAATTGGTATGAAACGTATGAAAAAATTGTTCATCCATTTGAATTAACATTATTTGCAAATTCCTTATTCAGAGAAACTACAGAGAACACAATCATAATGTTTCTTTTTTTTTTTGCTTCAATAAGTAATCTATTGTCCGGGGTTATACTCCACATTTTTGTATTTCCAAAACAGCTTAAAATTATAATCTGATCAGTGGTAGTTAAGGTAGTTTGGATTAATTCACAGCGGAAGATTATACTTGTATCTCTTTAGTTTTTAATACTATTTTATCTAATAAATGCATTTAGCCTGCGGCTGGTTCATCACGCCAGGGATATGACCTGAAAGACGTGATTAGAGTTTTTTCGTCTCAGAAAATTTGATACACTGAAAACTTATTTGCGTAAATTAGCTTTTATTCGTTTCGTAAACATGAATTTTGTACATAGAGCATGCTCCATTCACCAATTAGCCATTGATCGCCACGGATCAACTATTGTCAATCGAGAGCGTTTTATCGACGTTTACCCTCGACCGAAGGAATCGCTCCCTGAAACGAAATTTAGTGGCCAAGCACGATTACTATACGAACGAGTGTTGACGAAAATTGATGGCTGTATTTCAATGGATGACGAAATATATGTCAAAATGGATTATAAGCAAATCCTCGGACGAAAAATTTACCTGGCTACAGCTTGTGGGGATGCCCTTTCAGTTATAAATTTGTTTTTGCTGATAAGTTTGCTCGGTTATTAATAATTTGGCAAGGAATCTGCAGTTGTGGCCTCAAAATCAAGGTTTTTATTTACATCTCAAACAATGACGTCGAAGGTATACATTAAAGAGTGTCTGAAAAAGCGGATTTTACCCTTCATTCGGCAACACAAGACCAACGTTATATGTTTTGGCCGGATCTAGCCAGCTGCCACTACTCTAAGGAGGTACTAGAATTGTATGCTGCAAACTAAGTTAATTTCGTTGCTAAAGAGATTAATCCTTCGAATTGCCGTAGTTCAGACCGATCGAAAAATATTGGGCAATTGTCAAACGAAAACTTCGAAGATGCGGTAAAGAAATGACAAATGCACAACAACTGCGTTTAAAGTGGGATAAGCCTGTGCAGATCATGGTGGCATCGATCTCAAGGAAAGTCCGAAAGTTCGTTTGAAACGTTAAAATATAATAACTTGATATGTATCGTTTGAATAAATACTCTTATGTTTGACGTTTTGATCAACCGTGTTTGTTGTTTAATTCTTAAGTTATGATCACTTGAATGCGTCCAAATTTACTTTGGATCGGGCTGTATTAACATTTTGTGACGAATAAGGTGTTTCGGGTCATATTGACTCGGACTTTAAACTCACATTGTGAAAAGTCTGTATGACCAAATTTTTCAATCATTGCAGTCAAAATGCTTAATGGAGTCTCAGTTTTCAGTTTCTGATGAGTACTGCTCTTTTTGACCCGATTGGCCACACGGAATCTGTACCAGAAGAGGGTATGTTTTGCCACGATCGATGAGACGGCGACAGGTACAAATTTTCATCGGAACATGCAATTTGTCATAAGTAGAACACTTCTAGCCTAGAAATGGACCCATGACCATGTTGGTCAATCTGGGAAAATACAGATGTCCCGGAAGAATCCTTTAGGATTTTTTTTTTGCATGAGTAGACTACTTCCAAATTGGCCATTGTGAGACAACTCGGATGCCTCGGGAGAACCATTTAGAAGAGAACAAATGCCAAACATGACTTCCGCCAACTCAAAGTTCATGTTTTTTCATGAGTAGTCTACTTGTACCCTTGAAATAGACAAATGACCGGGACAATCTGTATACCCCGAAGGAAACCGTTGAGGAGAGGACAAATATGGATTTTTTGTCAATTGACAAAAGACCATATTGGTCACTTTGCGACAATCTTTATGCCTCTGAAAAACGTGAATAAATCAGGATACTCCAAAAAACCAGTAATTACGGTTCATATATTAACTGTATTGGTTTTTGGTTTAACATCAAATAATATATCCTGAGTCATTGTTGCATAACGTTTGCATTAAAACAAATGGACAAAAATTACCGATTTTTCATGGGTTTACTTTCACCCGCACTGACAAAACTACCAATGCAACATCAATCATAGTACTCCATGAGTCAGCAGACAAAATTTGACAGCGCTTTTTTTATCACCATCCGAATTTTTTGCAGGCATTATTAAATGGACAAAAGACTATATTGACCACTTTGCGGCAATCTTTGTGTTTCGGAAAAACGTAAATAAATTAGGATGCTTAAAAAAAACAGTGATTGCGGTTCAAAAATTAGCTGTATTGGTTTTCCGTGTTTATATCAAATGAAATATATTGGGTCAATGTTGAATAATTGAAATAAATGTTTATTGCAAGGTTAATAACAAAAATGAATTCTTATTTCTTTTAAGACAATGAAACAGAAGCAAGTTCAAAATAGCAAAATAATAATTACTTGGATGAGCAGCTGTTTCGGAATGAGCTTTACCAATACTATTTGTTGCATTCCACGTACTGAGTCGAATACATGGAGTCTGATTTACTGTAATACGGGCAACAAGCTCACTTTTCCATTGGCTCCTCTCACTTCTCATGTTTACCATCTGCAGACGTACTTTTCGAAGTTGTTAGTGTAGCTTGACTAACACCAAACATAAGATTAAGAATGAAGTGTTCCCCCGGGGTATCTGGATTATCTCGAATTGGCCAATATGGTCACTCGTCCATTTACGTCCAGTTTACGAAAAATCATAAAGTTTGAGTCGTCAAAAAGCATCTTTCGGTGCAAATCCGGATTTGTCCCCTTCTAAAGGTTTCGCCCGGATTTTCCCGGAATGGTCAGTATGTTCATGGGTCCATTTCAAAGGTTAAAGACTACTACTCAACCAAAATAATGAAGTTTGAGCCGTCGAAAGACATTTTTCGGTGGAAATCTGTATTTGTCCCATCCTGAACGGTCCCAAGTGGCATCAGGATATTCCCAGAATGACCAATACAACCATTGGTCCACTTCAAGGCTGAAAAAAGACTTCTCACGAAAAATCATGAAGTTTGAACCGTCGAAAAGCATGTTCCGATGAAAAGTTGTATTTGTCGCAGCCTAGCGGATCGTGGCAAACCATGCCCCCCTTCGGCGCATATTACTTGTAGCCAATTGTGTCAAAAAGAGCCCCTTAGAATAGTCCCACCGGAAACTTAAAATAGGAACTCCAACAAGCATTTTAATTGCAAAGACTTTAAAATTTAGTTTTATAAACCTTCCACAGTGTGACTTTGAAATCCGGGTCGATTTGACCCGAAACACCTTATTCGTAACCTTTTTTCAACAGCCCTTCAGGAATGTCAAAAAAATTGGATTCGATGCAGAAATGTACCCTTATATGATTTAAGAAAAGTCAAGAAAATTCAACCTTCCAGATACTTTTTTTTTATCGGTTCGTTTATTTGTTAGCCTCGGGCGTGTGTAACACTTTACGGAGCCGATATTCAAAAGTGTTGTATACAAAATTTTACCTTTTGTTATCAGTAAAAGAGGGATGCCAATTACTCGTGGCTAGCTCGAGGTTAATGGGTCACATTATCGTTTGGAAAGGGCTAGGAGGTAACTTATTTAGCCATTATTTGCTGCTTTTGGTTGCGACGTCTATCACTTCGTCACCCGGGGAAGCGGCTGATGTCAGACCCAGACCCGAGGACATTCATGAACGTGTTGTTGGGGTCGAAGAGGGAGGGGGGGCGTCCATCCTCACTTCCTACGTTCGAAAGGTGAGTGGTCCCGGCGCCTGAAGCGCTAAGTAGACCCATTTCGTCAGCGACGGCAGTTGCAAGCGCCACGGGCGGCCCATGTGCCAGAACCGGCTCCATTTACGAACGCAGCGACAAACGGGTACAAGCGACGACCTTTCAAGAGGCAGGGAAAATCTCTGAATCAAGGTTCGAAAAAAGGGAGATAGACCCAAAAAAGAAACAACGAACAGAAACCTGGCGCGGAAGCGGAACCGCGGTGAGGCCCTCATCGTGAGAACCGAAGAGTCCAATCACTCCGAGGTTCTCAAATCGATGCATGGCAACGCTAAGCTCGCGGGTCTGGGAGCCGGCGTGCGGAGTATCCGCTGTACCTTAAAAAGGATACAATGTTGAAGGGCCCAGCCTATATAATGCTGGCCAAACAAGCTTTGGGAGCGGGGGATACGTGCCCTAGTCACGCTAGTGACTCTCCAGTGTAAAAACCTGGACGAGATCGCAAAGGCTAGTGAAACTTCCAAGGCCATCAAGGCTCAGTGCGGGGCCGAGGTAGCCACAACAGCCATACGGCTGCGAAAGGGTCCACTTGGGACTCAACTACGACTGGCAATAGCCACCGCAAACTTGACCGCAACAATGGCGAAACTCAAGGTGGTTTGCCTACTGAGTTTGCACCAGCCTTCAAAGGCATGATTCAAGTGCATCGAGAGCGGGAAATTGTCGTGGGAGTGTAAGAGGATAGCATAGATAGGGGTGCCTTATGCAGAAAGTGTTGAGGAAGTGTAGGGAGCTCCCCAAATGTATGACGTGCTCTGTGAAACCAGATGATAAGCACATCATGGGAGGTCCCAATTGCGCGGGGTAAACCACTAAACTAGTTAAACTACAGGTAACCCAAGTAAATCTAAACAACTGTGATGCAGCTAAGCAACTGCTGTGCCAAGCGATTCGCGAGTCGGCAACGGATATCGCCATCGTTTGACCTGGCTAACTGACCGAAATCCGTTGGTAATAGCGGGCGACTTCGGCACCTGGGCGTTGGAGTGGGGCAGTTGCCTTACTAACCCAAGGGGTCAGATCCTGCTTGAGGTCCTGGTCAGGCTGAACGTAGACCTGGCCTACGTAGGTACCAAGAGAACCTAGTAACGGTGCGGAGTAGATCATCGTCGTGATGTTCGGCCACCCTGGACTGTTGAGCAACTGTGGAGGATGGCTACACTCATAGCGACCACTTGGCGGTTCACTATAGTATCGTCTACATTAATAGGAAGGGCGCAGAAGCACCCACTCAATTTGCACGCAGATGGAGGACTTCATACTTCGATGAAGAAGTATTTAGGGAGGCGCTTGAGCGATCAACTCTTAGCGCTAGTTACACGCATGTGCGATGCAACTATGCCTAGGAAGTCAAGGTGGGATGGGAGATCGCCGGTGTATTCGTGGATACCTCCGTATAGTTTGCCATCGTGCAAGAAGGAAGATGCGGAGACTGTGGTCAGACTCCTAAAGAACGGAGCGTCAAGGGGCGCTAGTCACCACTAAGGCTGCGCTAAAGAGGAATATAAAGGCCAGCACTGCTCGTCAAAAAACTCCAAACTGAACATGATGCGTACGTGGGATACCTCAATATCTGAAAGATTCGAGTGAAGGCTGATATGACTCAAGTGATTGACTTTCCACACAGGACGTCTCAAGCCAACAAAAAAAAAACAAAGTGCTCAACAACGTAGTATACTGGGTAAACACTGTTTTAAACAGTAACCTAGGTCTGTTGATGGGTAACAAACTCCTCTATAAAGCATTTGTCGATTATCGAGTGCTCAAAAGCACTATTATGCTGAAAAGGCTGTACCCTATCATCAACCAACGATCGAAAATCTCCGTTACAAATAAACTTGCGATCTACAAACCGCCGTTGCTATCATTGCTGATGTTCGGATCTTCTGTTTGAATGGAATGTGCCCGGACCCACTTCAAGAAACCACTAACCGTACAAAACAAGTTTCTTAAAATGATCTTAAAGCTCAAATTGCACACAAGGGAAATCAAAATCCAGCAAATCACGACTCAATTGTGAACAGGTTAGAAAAGCTTGACACAAATCATCGAATCAGAATAGCGCTGGAAGTAACGGATCAGGAGACACTGGAACCGGTGCGGCGACAACTGGATCAACAGCTGGAGGTTCGGGTTTAGGAACGGTTCGTGCGGCCGGTGGAAGCAGTGTGGTGAGAAGCTAAAAGGCCGGGAGAACTACTTGTCATGGGCGTTCGCCATGAAGATGACGTTGATCTGGGAAAATTCCTGGTGCGCTGTGATGCCAAAGGAAGGAGAAGTCGTGGATGAGGACATCCAAATGAAGGCACTATCCCCGATCTGCCTAAGTCTTGAGAAGACGAACTACAGCCTGGCGATGGAGACAAAAACACGCAAGAAGCCTGGAACAAACTCAAGACTGCTTTTCAAAATGAGGGGATTTATCGTCGAATCGGTTTGCTACAGCAGCTGACTTTGATTCGACTTGAAAATTACGACAGTGGGTGCCCAAGTACTATGCGCCGATGGTGGTGGGTTTGGAAGCGTCAGCACAAGCACTGAAGGCGGATGCCGTGAAGGCCAAAATCCTACAGGACGTGGAAGCCTAGCATGGACCGCGGAGTAGCAGTGACGAAGGAGCTTTCTACAGCGGAGAAGCGCAGCAGCAAGGACGCCACATGGGCGGCGGTTTCAAGAAGCCGAAGATCCATCCTTTGCCACAAGGTTGGTCATTACGCAGCGAATTGTCCGGAGAAGTCTGATACATCCTAGAGTAGAAAAGGACGTGCAATGTGTACAGTTCTGGCAGTGGGCGATGGGGATCAAGGTGAGTGGTACTCCGATTCTGGTGCCACTACCCACATGGCCAGGCCCGGATTGAATTTTCAAGCGAAGCAGGAGGTCTCGTATCAGGTCGGTACGGCAAACAAGAGTTGCATGACAGCAAAGGTCAAGGGTGTCGTTAACCTGAATTGCCTAGAAGGAGCGGTGGACGTGCAGGATGTGCTGGAAGTTCCAGAGCTGACGGCAAACCTGTTGTCAGTAAACAAAATCTGCAGCAAAGGCTTCACGGTGGTGTTCAGAGCGGAAGACTGTAGGGTGCTTACAGAAGACGGAGAAGTATTCGCGTCTGGTACGGCTGAAAGCGGCTTATACCGACTGAACCGGCAAGTGCAGAAGGCATACGCGTGCGGTGACCTCGAGATGTGGCACGAAATTCGGCCATCTGAGTCTACAGAATTTGAAGTGATTGCAGCAAATGACCAACGGTTGCTCAATCAAGAACGTGGAGACGCTCGATTGCATCGCATACCTGCAAGGTAAGCATGCTAAAGGGTGTCCACGATGAAATTGCCACACTATGAAATTGCTCTAACTTTTTAACCGTTGGGTAGAATTCAAAAATTTGGGTGGATTTAGTTCATAGTGCATTATTTACATCCTGCAAGTTTTAAAGTCCTGTGATCAAAACTCGCGGAAATGGAGTCGAAAGAACAGCTCGTGCGTGATAAAATCTTGCGCATTCATCACGAGATCAAGGATCTCCCGCATCGTTCCATCGCTAAAACGTTGGGAATCGCGAATTCACGGTGTCCCGAGTGATTAGCGGTTCGAGGAACGGTTGACCACCGATCGGAAGCCCAGAAGTGAAGGAAAAGTATTCCGTACAACACCAAAAATCACAACCGCGTAGTTGGGGCCTTCAACTGAACTCGAACGCCTCCGTTCGGGATGTGGCTAAGAAGCTGCACCTGCCAAGTTCTGGTCCAGAAGGGCCAAAACCAAGGCTGGGCTTCGAACGTTCAAGCGTACAAAAGGCCCCTAATTGCGACGAGAAGCAGAACAAGTCCGCTAAAACCCGTGCCAGGAAGTTGTACCTCAACATACATGAACGAGGTTGAATGCTGCATCATGGACGACGAAACATATGTGAAGGCCGACTTCAAACAGATCCCCGGCAACCTGTTTTTCACGGCCAAGGATAAGTTCAGCGTTCCGGAGCATGTCCGCACTCAGAAGATGTCCAAATTTGCGAAGAAGTTCCCTGGTTTGGCGTTTCATCTGCACATGCGGGAAGTGGAGTGCACCTTTCGTGACCCAGGACACGATGAACGGACAGGTGTACATGGAAGAGTGCCTCAGAAGCAGCTGCTTCCTCTCCTGAAGGCCCACAACGTTCCAACAATCTTCTGGCCGGATTTGGCCTCATGTCACCCTCCAAGGACGTGCTGCAGTGGTATGCGGACAATAAGGTCAATTTCGCGCCGAAAATGTTCAACCTCTCAACACCTGAGGCCCGCCCATCGAGAAGTACTCGGGCGATTATGAAGCAGCACCTTTTTAAACGACCTAAGGTAGTGAAGACAGTCGAGGAACTGAAGAAAGTATGGGTTTACATGCAAAAAACGGTTGATTCACAGGTTGTGCAGAATCTTATGGCCGGGGTTAAGGCCAAGGTGCGGGCATTTGCGTATGGACTGTGAATAAAATACGAGTAAAATGGTAAAATGAAGTTTAATAGTTATTTCTCAATCCCTGAAAATTTGATGGCAATCGGATGAAAACTCGAATTTTGCGAATCAATTTTGTGTGTGGCAATTTTATCGTGGACACCCTTTAGTGACGTTTTTCCCAACAGTAATTCGAGGGACCATTGGAGCTGGTTCATTCAGACCTTTGCGGACCATTTGAAGATGTTTATATATACCCTGGAGTCGAAGGATCAGGCGTTCGAGGCGTACGAAAACTTCAAAGCGATGGCGGATCGGCAATCCAGATGCAAGTTGAAGATCAAAATGGCGTTGCGGAGCGGCATTCTCGAGAAAATGAGGTGCATGCTGAACGATGCCAATTTGCCGAAGAAGTTCTGGGCGGAAGCAGTGAACACAGCGGCATATCTGATCAACTGCAGTCCAACGCGGTCCTTGGATGGTAAGTCGCCGGAGGTGGCGTGGTCAGGAAAGAAACCCTACGTCGGTCATCTGAAGAAGTTTGGATCCATGGCAATGGTGCACGTGTCGAAGCAGAAGAGGAAGAAGCTGGACCCTGAATCGACGAAATGTGTGTTTGTTGGTTATGCTGAGGACACGAAAGGCTACAGATTGTACTACCCGGGGAGCAACGAATCAGTCGTGACGTTAAGAGCGTTAATGAGGGACGAAGCGGTGAGGTAACACCTGAGCGATCCAAGCCAGTGGAGTTCTTGGAGATCGTGTTTTCGGATACGGCAATCAACGAAGCGTGGTGATTTGGCGGATGCAGAACAACACCAAGGTGAGGCGACTGGCAGTCAACCAAATCCAAGACAAATTGACGATGAAGTGGCAGTAGCAACTGCCGAATCCATTTTAAACGTGATGTTATTACCTAAAGTACGTTATTACCTACAGTACGTAACTTAAACTTTGGATCTTCGAAAAAGTCTTTTTAAAAAGAAGGTTGGAACTGAACTGACTCTTTATTGAAAATCAACTTTACATTAGAGCCCTAACTGCCCTGCTCTCCTACCTAGTTCTCCTAACCGCTCCGGATACCGACATTCCTCTGGTATTCGATTTCGTCTATCACTGATGGTGCTGACTGCGCTGTCCGGGTGCAGGTTTCGTCTATCACCGATGGTGCTGACTGCGCTGTTTGGGTGCAGGTGCACCGTCGTTGGACTTCGTCCGTTGATGGTCTGGTCGATGAGTCGTCGTTTACTCGTATACTGGCCAATATCTTTCCCAACAGTCGATGACGACCAGTAAACGAAATGCTGCGACCCCAGATGTCGAGAATAGGAGCGATCCAACTACGTACAACGAGGCGTTGAGTAGATCAGACCGAGAGCTGTGGATGATGGCTATGCAAGAGGAAATCACAGCAATGGAGACCGACGAGACGTGGACGCTTGAAGACTTGCCCGTAGGCGGGAAGGCGATCAAAAACAAGTGGATCTTCAAAAGCAAACGTGGACTCGACGGAAATATTGGGCGGTGCAAGGCCCGCTTAGTCATCAAAGGATGTTTGCAACAGCCGGGCATCGACTACGACAAGGTTTATTCACCGGTGGTCTAGTACTCGACGGTAAAATTCCTGATGGCGTTGACGACCTTGAGGTAGATTAAATGGACGCGGTAACGGCTTTCCTGCAAGGAATGCTCAATGACGAAGTAATCTATATGCGGCATCCAAAAGGATTTGCGAAGGAAACGACGAAGGTTGGCCGGCTTCAGAGAGCGTTGTATGGCCTGAAGCAATCCAGCCGTGTCTGGAATCATCAGCTGGATGAGCCGTTACGCGAGTTCGGGCTGGAACAATCGAAGGTCAACCCCTGCCTATACTACAAGAGCGATGAAGGCAGAATGTTGTTCGTTACCATCTATGTGGACGACATTCTGATCTTCACAAACAATGCAAAACTGAAGAAACGGCTAAAGAAGTTCTTGTGCACGCGGTTCCAGGTGAAGGATCTGGGTCAAGCGAATTTTTGCCTGGGACTTAAGATCAGCAGAGACTGAGTGCATGGTGAGTTGCCCCTCGACCAACAAAGCTACATCGAAGACGTGCTGTCCAGGTTCAATATGACGAACAGTCATCCAGTATCAACATCGTTTGAAGCCAGCAAACGGCTGGATAAATCAATGTCACCACGGAACTCGGGAGAAGCAGAGCAGATGAAGAACGTTCTGTACAAGGAAGCTGTCGGATGTTTGCAGTTCATCGCAAAGGCAACGCGTCCCGACATATTCTACGCTGTAAATGCTGTAAGGTAATTCAGCAGCAATCCAGGACGGAAGCATTGGGAGGCGGTGAAGAGGATTTTTCGATACTTGAAGAGCACGGCAGGCAATCGGCTCCGGTACAGCTAGCAAAGCAATGAGAAGATCGTTGGGTACAGCGATGCCGATTGGGGAGAAGATGTGGACACACGGCGATCAACAACGGGCTACGTGTTCGTGTTCCAGGGTGGTGCCATTTCCTGAAACGTAAAGCCGACGGTGGCCTTATCATCCTGCGAGGCGGAGTATATGGCGTTGTCCAGGACGATCCAGGAAGCGCTATGGTGGAGGAACTTGCTGAAGCAAATCTTCGGTGAAATAACTATTCCGATCTTATGCGACAACCAATCGGCCATTTGTATCGCCAAGAACGGATCTTTCAACCCGAGGACCAAATACGTCGACATACGTTACCATTTTGTCCACGACGCAATCGATAATGGGTCGGTTGTGGTGAACTACGTAAACACCAAAAATCAAGCTGCTGATGGATTCACCAAGCCACTAGTTCAAGACGGAATTGTGAACCAGAAGCGTTTTCTAGGAATCGGGGATTAGGGAAGAATGTTGGCGATCAAGTAATCCACGATCCATAAGAGTGATCAAGCTCGCTGCATAGCAACCTAAGTTTGTTAGAAAAATAAATATTCATTCCATTACTATCATTCAACCGAACAAGACGTACTTTGCTATAAAAATACCTATACAAATCGACTAAAGTATGAACAAATTTGAAGCATTGAATATGCAAGGAAAATGATTGTTTCAACAAAACAAGGTACGAATTATTCATCACCGGAACCAAAGCCCTAAAATCCGCATATTTGGCAACGCTGCACAACACAATAGTATCGGTAGCTAAAATGGCAACAATATCAACAGCAACAGCAGCAATCAAGTGTCCTCCCTCGATGCAATAGTTACGTTACTCCTTCCCCGATGCAATAGCCGCATGGAATCACGTGTGGCACAACTGAAAGGCACCCCCCCGGATGGGTGGTGATATTTTCTTGTCTCACCGAAAAAGCGAAATGAAGCTCAATTTTTACGATCAGCTCGTATTTATTGATTTGCGCTTGATGAGAAAAATGACATGATATTAAATGTTTCTCCCCTCTTCCCCCGACCTGCTTTTCCGGCCGATCGTCCATTAGGCTAGGGATGGTGGGGGCAGGGACACTTTATGATCTTGCTGCTGGCCTGCTTCGATAATGGAACAACGAAGACGAGGACGAAGACGACGACGGCGAAAAACTGAGAAGCTGTGAATTAGCTTGATGGGTTTTTCCTTTTGCGGAGTGGAATTGTGGGCACTGGGGGGAGGGGAGCTTCGAAGAAAATCGTATTTTGATGGCCAGAGCGTGGTCAGTAGAGTCGGTACGATGGGGGAACGGTGAGATGAGAAGAAATGATTTTCGGAACATGTGTGTTTGCCTCCGTGGATTGTCCGTGTGATGCTTTTAGCTTCTAACGATGATATAATGCACTGAGTTCGGTTGGATGTGGGTGAGTCGATTTTTCGCTGTTTCGATTTTCTCGTCCTTCGGATATTCGGCGGGGGGGTTCAACAAAAGGTGGAAGAAACTGTCATAAAAGAAGCCAAGATTTTTCATTTTATTATCTCGGACGTTAAACTTTGATAGGATATTAACGAATGTCCCCTGGTTTTTGGTTTTCGTCTGAGACGTCTTAATAGGTCCAAGGTGACTTCCTTCGCAAATTAATGAGTTCAGAGGGCCGTAAAAGAATAGTTATAATTTAACTGCCCACTGTTCTTTGATGATGACGACGGTGACTAATCCGGACCTGGGGCAGAAGGCCTAGTTTATCTATAAATTACCCAACAAATTCATTAAAGAACGATCAAGTCGAGTCTCCCCTGGCCATAGGCAGCGCAATCGGCCATAAGCTAGGTTTATTCTGTGCTTTCGGTCAACGGCGATGGCCAAATGAGCGATAGTTTGTCGGGTTTTTTTATGGAATTGCGTAGTTTTTAAGAGCAACCCATTGATTGAGCAACAAATTCACCTCAGCGCTGATTGCTCGTTAAGAATTTTACTGGCCATCGTTGACCTGGAATCCCAGTATCGATCCCAATCGTTCTAAGCAAGTTCTCGCAAGAAACTCCACATCAATAATGAAGCGCTCCTGTTATCATCGAACGCCGCAATACATGCTAATGATACGATAACAAATCCATCTCCCTCTCGTTCGAAACCTAACGCCGACGGAAGCCGGTGAAATAGAGAGAGAGGGGGACAGAGTTAGAATTTAAGGTGTGCTGTTGACGTGATAATGAAACTCTCGGGTGTGTGTCAGCCATAAATAAACATTCAGGCAGATTCGTGTGTGTCGTACGTGTGCCGTGCCGACCTGCTTCCGCGCTATCAGTATCAGTGGAACTCGGCGATGATGGTGGGGTGGCGCATGGAACTCTATCTCGCGTGCCAAAGCAGAAGGTTGCCTACTCTAGCATACCGCGGGTCGATGATGTTCAGGAGGGGCCACATATGTGATAATTAGATATTTTATAATTACACGAATTTACAGCACCATAAATTTTCATCAGATTTATGAGTTTGTTTGCAGTGCGATTATGGATGGGAGACACACGAACCAAAGCAAAAATATACAGGCCAACAACAAAGGCACCGGAAGTTCGCGTGACATTGACACAACGAGCAGGTGATTGAACTGGTGGAGCAGTGGTAATCAGCTTGAGCTGCCGCTTCCGGTTCTAAATGTGCCTCTTAAAGCTCGTTTTGCAGCATTAAGTTGTGAGTTAAAATTAAGTTGAATATTAGACCAAATGGACCATGTGATGAAAATTGAAAAATGGTAGATGTAATTTAGAAATTTTTAATATTTCTAAAACATGGAACCAATGAGCTTTAATGGAAAAAATTTCTTTTTAAAATCATGAGCAGCTTCTCCACATTTCAACACTCTCAATCTACACAGATATAGTTTTTCTCTGTATTCTCCCATACGCGGAGTAACGATCTATGATGATGTTGTTTGAGAAGGAAATAATTTCTCATCACCATGAGGCTCTAGGAGTGATTAGCATTTTTTTTTGCTAGAACAAAGTTGTGAAGAGAAAGTATTGATAGTTCCGTTAGCGTTCTGTAGTTTTTGAAATTGAGCGGAAGGCATTGTGAGGTAGTATATCGAAACAAGCACACAATCTTTTGCCAAGCATAAAGCATAAAGAAAAATTGACTGGCAAACTGTATTACGTGTATCGGGTGAGCCACGTAACTGTATTACGTGGTCGGGTGAGCCACAAGAGTCTCATCTTGGTCCATTATTATTTATTTTATTTATCAATGATATAGAACACATTTTCAGCTTCGTTCGTGTTTCAATTTATGCAGACGAAATGAAACTTTTCATAGAGATAAGTGAGATATCTGATCTTTAATTATTTCAACACGAAATTGACCATTTTTACATTTGGTGAAAGAAAAATTTGTTACAACTTAAGATAAAAAAAAATGCAATTCCATTTCGTTTACCAGAAAACACGCAATATTGCAAAAATCTATTACACTCGGCCAGAAAACTGTTGAAAGATGCAGTCAAATTAGAGACTTAGGTGTTATACTCGATTCTAAATTAACTTTTGCCGAACATTATAATAATATTATTTATGAAGCAAGCAGCATGCTTGAGTTTATCAAAAGGTTTAGCTTGAACTTTAATGATCCATACACCATTAAAACTCTGTACATTACATATGTGAGACCCTTTCTTGAATATTGTAGCATAGTTTGGTCTCCATTTCAAGATACACACGTAAGCCGTATAGAAAGTTCAAAAACAATTTTTGTTATTTGCCCTACAAAAGTTTGGTTGGACGACTTTACCTATGCCATCTTATGAGTCACGATATATGTTGATTTATTTAGATGGGCTTAAAAAGAGAAGAGAATTTGCAATGATAGCTTTCCTGAATGATCTTATTATGCAGAGTGTAAACACACAAGAGATTTTAGAAAATCTTAACATCTATGCTCCCTCTCACTTCCTAAGAAATAGACAATTGTTTAGCATAAAACATATAGAATGATGTCCAGTATAAGTATTGCGATATAATAGATGTGACAATGAATATAAAAAGGTTAGGAAAATTTTCTGTTCATGGTTAGGGTAAATTAAGATCTAACATATTAGACTATAAGAACTATTTGCAAAATAAAACTGGTCTACAATAGATTGCAATACTACTTAAAATATCGAATCGAGAAACGCAACTAAAGGAACCGGAACAATGAAGCTGATGGCGATGGGCATTACTGGATCAACGATTAGATGAAATGAAAAGTTAGGAAACAATTGGGCTTCTCTCTTCAAGCGTAAACACTACAGCAAAATATATGTAGGTCAAACAAAGAGAACCTTGGCAACAAGGTTCAAAGAGCATCTAGCGGAGGTGACTAAGGTTGTCAAACAGAACGAAAAAGGAATTTCACATAACTTCAATTTGACTGTTGCAGAACACGTCTTCACGGAAAATCACGACATAACGACGAATGACATCACAATATTACTGACTCTACACCTTGGAAATTAGACGTCGCAGAAAGCTTAGATATAAACAAATAACAGAACATAAATTTACTAAACGAAGACCAAGGCACCGGTTACACATGGCTTTTTAACTTACTACCTAATCGTCAACAAAGCCGACGCAGCGGAGCACCCGCAGCTGCACAATAATTACACAATTAAACAGAATGATGTTGGCTGTAGGTAAACGTTTTTGGATTTAGAAAAAAATATATATAGGGCAGGTGGCGAAGGTTTTCTTTCAGTTATTAGTACACGACACTGAAGAAGTCTGCACATTACAATGCATTGTAGACGAAATATGCTTATCTGTCAAGATTAGTTGGAAATAAATGGAAAATACTAATTTTTCTTCTCATTTCTAGCTTCTCTCTTAGTTTTTCATTCGGTGCAGAGGAGTGAATACAATTATGGTAACACCCGCGAACACGCCCGTCTATTGCGATTCGTAGATCCGCGAGTTTGTGAAAAGTGACAGTCTAAAACTTACAAACTAATTTAAAATCTAGTGAATTAAAACTTTAATGCCAAAAAAAAAACCCCAAACAATTCAAATACACTAAAAGTTTAAATGTGGTACCGACCTATGTTCGGCTGCAGTGTAATACAAACAATGATTCAAAGTCAGAAATCTTGCACCTGTACAAGTACAAATATGACTACACAGCTGACCAATGTCAACTGGTACATGCAATTGTGAAATTTTCCGGGCTGCGAAAGTTGTAATTGGGAAAAAATACCCGGTGTAGTTCCAAACAAAGTTCCAGAAGGAAGGTGAAGCCAAGCCTTCCCAGAAAGAAAGTTTCTGATGTGGCTAAAGTGGTTCGCATTTGTAACGTTTGCCTGTCTGAAACTAAGCGAGCTAAAAAGCGTGGATGTAACTCTTCTGAACGAACAGAAAATTGTCTAAAATTCTGAAGACTAAAAATTCTCCGTCAAAACCGGCAGAAACTGCGGTGTCTGATTTTCTAACTGATGGCTGGCCCACAATTGATACGTTGTGGATACGTTTGCGTGAATTTGACAGATTTCCCATAGGTTTTCTGTCAAATTTACGTCAACGGAACGCAAACGTGACCCTTGAGAAAGCGGCATCTTCCGGTATAGACATCAACTTATATGTTCTTTACATCAATAATAATAACAATTTAATATGCTTAGGTGGCAATCAGATTCGTCTCTCTAATCGTCGAGGTAAGTCGTCACTTTACCAAAAAACATGACTTGTTTAAGATTAAAACGGAAAGTTCATTAAGCATGCGGAAAACTCCAGGTAATGTTTTGGGCACGATTGTTAAATGAACTAGCTTTTTACACAATTGTTTACAGGAGTCATGAAGGGCCTCAAGCCGTCCAGAATAATCCAAGCATTTCAGTACTGGAACTAAAAAGAAGCTTATGAAGATGAATTCACATTCAAGCGATCTTTTTAGTATGATTGAGCTTGGAGAAGTTATTATTGGACATATAGTGGTGAAAATCTCAGCTGAATTGACTTACTTTTCAATTGGTTACAGCTGTTTTAAAAATGCATTGTGCCTTTATCAAACATTATGTTCCTATGCAATTACCGTAATTTCAAAAGGGCGTAAGTAACAAATTTTATCATCAAAGTTTCTCAAAAACCGATCCAGAATTGAATAATGGTAATACGAACAGACTGGTGTTCAACATTTTGATGATAAATGTGTTTTTATTGATGTTATATTGATTTTCATTTGATTTTTAGCTTAAAATGGCGTAACTTAAAATTTTGCACGAGGATATTTTTTTTTCAAATATAAGTTCAGACGTGTGGAATGGCATAAAAAAACAAACTGGCGTTTATCGTTATGATGCAAATTGCTTTAAATTTTGTCTCATCGTGGTGTGATAGGGAAGGGCTGAACATAAACCCTTCCAAAACAACTATTGTGCCATTTACACGAAGGAGAAAATACTCATTCGAAAATATAACATTGAAAGGTAACTGTAACCGCGGTGGAGTTAAAAGGACGAATTTGTGCTACCGAAGGACTGTTCTTTCACTTTCTGAACCGACTTTTTACTGCGGAAAACGAAACAGGCTAACGAGATGCGTTCTGGTCAACGATATATTTTGTACTAACTTATATTTTTGAAGCAAATTTCTAATCAGTGTCGAAAAATTCTACATTTACATCGGGATCATTTTCTCTCACTAGCAGAAGGCTAGTGATAAAGAAGAAAGATTGCTGATAAGGTCTATCATTTGGTATGTAAGAGATCGATAGTGGTGTCACTTAATTTAGTACAGGAGAATATTTGGAATAAAATGATATGCTCTTAATCCTAGGGTGGCTCCAACAGTAACCTTTTGGAACTTTCAGATACTGTCAAATGTTGGAGTAACCCTTGACAGCAAACTTAATTGGAATACACATCTAGAGCAGATTATAACCAAATCTACCAAAAGAACATTTGGGAAGCAATGGGGACTAAAGCCGAAAATGGTTCATTGGGTTTACTCGGCAATTGTGAGACCCCGGGTTACCTACGCTTCATTGATCTGGTGGCCAAAAACGAAAGAAAGAGTTGCTCAGAGAAAGTTAGAAATTGAAGTCTTGAATTGAAGACTAGCAACTTTTCAATCACTGGTGCAATGAGAAGTACACCATCGAAAGCATTGGATGCTTTACTATACATACTACCATTGCATCAAGTCGTACAATGAAAAGATCTAATAGGACATCTAAGCCTTCTTAAAACTATTAAACTAAATTCTTTAGTTATGAACAACGAAGATTGGATGAAAAAAACATACAACTTCGACGGTGCATATCAAGTATTTGATCCTGATCGTGATTCGTGGGAATGTGATGGTCCGAATCTTCGTCTAGGATCGATAGTTTTCTTTACAGATGGTTCAAGAATGAACGATCAAGTTGGAGCAGGAGTAACTGGTCCAGGGATAGACATGTCAATTCCGATGGGCAGGTGGCCTACTGTATTCCAAGCTGAAATTCAAGCACTTCTGGAATGTTCTGCTATATGCTTGCGTAGAAACTATAGACATTCAAATATATGTATTATGTCAGACAGTCAAGCAGCTCTAAATGTTTTAAAGTCAGCAACATGCGCATCTAAGCATGTTTGGGATTGTGTTCAATCACTTCAAAAATTGTCTTGTAGTAATCAAGACAATCTATACTGGGTTCCTGGTCACTGCGGAATTAGTGGAAATGAACGAGCCGATACACTAGCAAGACTTGGATCGTCTCTTCAGTTCGAAGGACCTGATCCCTTTTGTAGTTTATCTGCTTCTTCTCTTAGAATGGAGCTCAAAGCCTGGGAATCTTCGAAAGTGAATGAAAACTGGAACAACACTTTCACATCTAGGCAATCAAAGCGGATCATTACTCCAAATATTTCTATGACTCGCAAAATACTTGATCTTTCTTCAAAAGACCATCTATACTGGTCTTTTAACAGGCCATTGTCCGAGCCGCTATCACTTGAAGGTGATTGGAAAACTTCAAGATGATTCATGTCGCTTTTGTGGCATGGAAAAAGAAGACTCGGAACATTTATTATGCCACTGTCCGGCAATTTTCCTTAAAAGAAATCAGTTCTTCGACAAAGAGCAAATAGAACCCCTTGATATTTAGAGAACAAATCCCAGTACAGTAGTGCAATTCATTCGAAGTGTAATGCCGTGCTGGGATAATGCTCCAAGTCAAGCGTTGACGATTGTTTTGGTGATGGTGAACAGTGTAGTTTGTTTCTGCAGCGCAGTGATTAATTACCAAATATTTAGTGTGAAATACTGAATTTTGCGCCTAATTATAATTCCTATCGCGCACAGAAAGTGTTTTCCAACCAGATCAGTTGGAGACGATTGGTCTCCCGTGCTGGTTTTTGTTCAATTTCGGAAATTTTTGCCCCAGTGACGGCTGGCGGCGGGTGAATATTTTTTGCACATTGCTTTTTGGTCATCTGTATTGTGTGTTGTTTGCATGCCGTCCGTTTGATGTGCTATAGGTTGTAAGCGAAATGGCAGAGTGCAAACAGTGTGGGGATTCTATACTGCCTAGTGATATCCCTACTGCTTGCTCAAGTTGTGCTAGAGTATACCATTATAGGTGTACTCCACTGACAAAAGCGGTAGCCAAGCTAGTCAGTGAGAATGATAATGTGCTCTTCAAATGTGGTGATTGTTTATTAGGCCATGCGTTGTGGCGAGCAGAATGTATTGCTCCCGACCGTCCAAAAGTTTGAAGAGGAGATGAAGAAGATTTCGTCTCTATCTGATTCAATCAGTGGCGTTCGGGAGCACATTGCTGCTCAAATAAACAACGCGTTAGTTACCGGCATGGATTTATTGGGGAAAAATTTGAATAGTACCTTAGAGAAGGCAATTTTTGAACTTAATAAATCAGTGGGTAAAGAATTGGAAAATATGAAATGTTCATTTTTTGAATTTAATTCGATTAATAAAGTAGCTGCAATGAATGTTAAGCAAGGTACATCAAGTACGGCATCGGAGCCGAGCCTGAATCCCAGAGGCAAAAAGCGTCGAGTTCAGGAAGACGTTAGCGAGACGTCGAATGATGTTTTTATTGAAAGTATTAGTTTCGCGGATGTAGTAAAGAGTAATTCTGGGACTAAGAATAGTAATAATAATAATAATAATACTAATAATAATACAATTAGGAAAAAAAGCAATGTGACTGAATTCAAAGAAGTTACTCGTAAGGCTCGTCCGGTCATTGTGATCAAACCGAAAGAGTCCAATCAGAATAGCGATGATACTCGCAAGTTTTTGAATAGTAAACTGGATCCAAAAACACACAAGATCCGTAACTTTAGAAATGGGAAAGATGGCTCTATTATAGCTGAGTGTGCAACAGGATGCAACGTTAATGTTGTGAAAGATGGCATTATAAGCGATTTGGGTGAAAATTATAACGCTGTTGTTCCCTCATCGGTGCCAAGGCTTAAAGTGATGGGCATGAGCGAGAAGTTTTCCTGACTCCTGATTTCCTGATGACTTTATTCGGATTTTTAAAGATCAAAATGAAGACATCGCGATTAATGAAGTTAAAGTGATAAGAATGTATGAAAATCCACGCTTCAAGTACAATAAGTTTAACACGGTAATTGAAGTTGATAAAAACACCTATAACTTTTTATTGACCGCGAAACACGTTAATGTTAAATTTGATTGGTGTCGTGTTGTTCCTGAGATTCAGGTTTTGAGATGTTTCAAATGTGGAGAATTTGGACATATGAGCATGGATTGTAAAAATAATGTAGCATGCTCTAAGTGTAGTGAAAGTCACACGACATCTGAATGCACATCAACTGCTTTGAAATGTATTAATTGTAAAAAACGAATAACGAACGTAAAACGAACTTGGACGTAAACCACGGCGCGTTTAGTTATGAATGTGAAATTTTCAAACGATTATATGAACGAAAAAAACAGCCTGCATTTCAATGAATAGCAGCCAAATTTCAGTAGCAATGTGAGTAAATTCGATATTTTGTACTTCAATATTGCCGGGTTGTCTACAAACTACGTAGAATTGCGTCAGATTGTAGAGCAAAAACGTCCAAATTTAGTTTTTTTTATCAGAAACACATATAGTTGACATGCAAGCATTTGATCAATATAGTATTCCGGGATATAATGTGGCTGCTTGTTTATCACATTCTAGACACACTGGCGGCGTTGCTATTTATGCTAAAGAATCAGTTCAGTTCAAGCTTCAATTGAACGAAGTTTGTGACGGCAATTGGTTTTAAGCATTGCAGTTGTTCGAGGCATGCAGATTGGCAATATGGTGTATTGTATCATTCTCCCAGTTCTAGTGACCAGCGTTTTATTGAAATTTTGGAAAACTGGTATGAGATTTTTGTAGATTCTAGTAAATCTAAACGTGCTTGCTGGTGATTTTAATATAAATTATTGTGACATTAATAATTCGAAGCATTTGAAAACGATTAGCAAGATTTCTTTAATTTAAAACAATTGGTTAATGAATATTACGCGTATTTCCAGACACAGTAAAACTTTGATTGACCATGTGTACTAGTAATTTTGATTCTGTTAGTGTTGTTATAAAACTCTGACTTGAAAGTAACTGATCATGAAACCATTATTAATTAACGTAGAAGATAATACTAATGGTGACAGTGATTATGTGAAATTGAAATGTTGGAAAAAATATTCGAAACAAGCTATTTCAAGACTTGTCGAAAGAAGTGTGGATTTTCATATAAATACCGGTTCTCTAGATCAGAAATCAGCTGTTTTGACAGACGTATTAAAAATATGTACCAATAAACTAGTTGAAAATAAATTTGTGTTAGTAAAGAACTCGAACAGCTGGTACAATTTGGATCTTTGCGTCTCAAACGTAAGAGAGACAAGCTGTACAAATAATGGCGTGAGAACTAATAGAAATATCTTTTGAATAGGTACAAAGTCGCGACGTAACAAATATTCGCAATGCGTTAAACAAACTCGTTGTGAATATATTCAGAGGAAAATTGATTTGCATCAAAACAACAGCAAAGAGTTATGGAAAATTTTGAAATCTTTTGTTAAAACCTAGTAATTGCAAACCGCGATCCATAACCTTCAATGGCACATTAGGAACGTAGTCAGAGGACACCATTGCATGTAGATTTAGTGAATATTTCGTCGATAGTATTTTGTCAATCAATCAATCCATTGATTTAGTAGATGAGCCAGACGAAATAAAACAGCCGATTAATATTAACTGTAGTTTTGAAAGTTTTCACCCAATAACGTTAGAGGATCGTAAATCTATTTGCTTTTCTTTGAACAAAACGGCTGGAGTGGATAACTAACTGCAAGAGTAGTACAAGATTAGCTTAATGTCATCGGAAACAACCTGCTGGACCTTATTAATGAATCGCTGCAAACTGGGCACGTGCCGCAAGTTTGGAAAGAATCTTCAGTTATTCCCATTCGAAATGTCGCTGGAACGATGAAAGCCGAAGAGTTTCGTCCTAATAACATGTTGCACACTCTAGAGAAATTTTGGAACTTGTTGTAAAAGGCCAGCTGTTAACGTATTTAAATAGTAATAATTGATTGCGCCGGAACAATCGGGATATCGCGAAGGTCATTCTTGTGAAACAGCGTTAATTTAGTTTTAGCACAAATGGAAAGAATAGTAGAGCGTAAAGATACGATTGTTGCTGTTTTTTGGATCTGAACACGCTTCTGAAACGATTTCTCGGCCTTGTTGTTAAAATCAATCAAGCGCTTTGGATTTTCGGGTTCTGCATGCAGATGGTTCGAAAGCTATTTGTCTGACAGAACTCAACGGACGGCTTTAATGATTCCGATGTCGAGCCCTGTGGAGAGCAGCCTATGGCGTACCACAGAGAGTGTAGTAGGGCCCATTTATTACGCATTCATATATTAATGACATGCGACGAGTCTTGCGATTTTGTGATGTTAATCTTTTTGCTGATGATGCACGTGTTATTCATGCGCTGAAAGCCTCGAGGGCCGTTTCGCATTTGAATGCAGATTTACGTTCTCTAGGTAGATGGTTAAGTACAAACAGTTGAAATTGAACATAAGTAGAACTAAATTCATGGTAATTTCGCGGAATCGAGTTAACGAGGACGTCTCTGTTAAAATTGATGATGTAACAATTGATCGCGTTCATGGAGATTAAATATCTTGGCGTGATTGATAATGATGATAGATTAAAATTTGACTCTCGCATTGACGATGTCATCAAGAAAATAGCCAGAAGTACGGTATTCTCTGCCGATTAAAAAACGATTTATCTATTGCTAGTAAAGTACAATTGTACCGATCTATCATCTCTCCTCGCATTGAATTTTGCCCTTCCATTTTATTCTTAGCTAATCAAACGCAAATATCGAGATTACGGCGTTTGCAAAATAGGATAATGCAGTTTGATCTTGAGATGTAACAGATTCTACTTCTCTGTTCAATAGATGCCCTACGATGATGGCTATCGGTTAAGCAGAAGTTGTGTGTTGACAATGGTATTCATTTTAAAGTAATGAAGCAGTTTACTGCCTCGATATTTGTTAATCGAATTGAAAAGAGGAAGTGATGTTCATAGATATAACACTGAAACGCGGATGATGTTAGAACACCATATTTTTTGTACGGAGCTTCACAAAAATTCGTTGTCTTTTAAAGGTATAAATGTATTTCGATTCGATGCCTATACACATCAAGCGTGCAGCCAACATTAGCAGATTTTGAGAGACAATGTGTTTCACACATCAAAGCTGCCTTTTGAACAGCTACTATGATAGCTTTTTACTCTTGACTAATTTTGTATCTTGACGATGTTATTACAACGGATATTTTGTATAGTTTATTATTGCATGTTTATATTTGTCATGGGGCACAACATAAACTATATTTTCGCCTCGATGATGATGATGATTTAAAGTTTTATTTTGTTATTGTAATATTAAAGTAGTTTCATTTTGTGTAGTCTTCAAAAGTTTGAGCCTCGCGCGCGGTATACAGGTATAAAGGACTTCTTTTTGAATTTACGAAAATATTGACTTATGATCTTGAGAGATGCCATGAAATAGTGAGTGGGTTGTCTGGCTGCGAATATCGCATCTGTCAATTCTATTGTGGTTGAAAGTAAAAGTTTGACTAAGGCCGGTCCAGGATTTTTCGGTTTGGAAATACTCTCGATTTCCCTTATTGGGGATATCCTTGAGTCAGCCACAAAACTAAGGTGGCAGTTCCATTAGTGTGGAAACCTCACTCGGTAGCTGGGCAATGATCGGATATTGGATTGTATGTTGATCATGTCCTCAATGCAGGATCCTGTGGGTTGGTGTAATAGAATTTTCTGATCAACTGGGTTTGTTGCGAACATTTGTGGGTTGACGTCAATAGCTTTTCACAATTATGTCGGCTGTGAAAGCAAGTAAGACGGTTTTTGGAAGAAGTTGTCTGTCGGTAGCCATATCCAGTTTTCGATATTTGGTTTTGCATAGCTGGTTGAATTGCTTTAAATAAATTATCTAATAGATAAATCGTCTAGCTCAGGCCTTTGTAGGGAGCAAAGTGGCGGGACCATCATCATCAAACATCAAACGACCACTCCTAACAATAGTGGTACGTCACCGCAAGACGAATAACGACAGATAACAAAATGCCTGACAAGGAATAAAAAATAAAAAAATCGTTATGATGATATATATGTTTTTCTTGATTGTTATATTGATTTTTATTCGATTTTTATCTTTTACGACTTAAAAGGGCGTAACTCTGAAATTTTATCTAAGGATTTTTGGTGCCAAGAGGTATAGAATGTATAACAAACCAACTGGCGTTCGCAAAAATTATCATCTATCTTCGTGTAACGTAATTAGAACACTGTGGCTTCCCTAACCTGGATTGGGAACGAATCTAAAGTATCTCCAAGCACGGTATATTTGAACCCAAATCGTACACGGGTAAAAATCCACGTATTTATTGACAAAAATTCGCCAAATTCCACATATTATTCATTTGTTCACATAAACAGAAGACCTCCGAAAACACATTTTGAAGTTTATGTGACAAATACAAAAGTATTTGTGGCCACACACCAAGTGGTTGTTGTACACATACAAGTGTGAGGTTACAAATATATATCATTTTGTTGATCAAATTCCAAAATCATGTGTGTGACACATAAATGTATCATTACTTTTTATCCAGTGTACCGTTCGAAGACAACCTGTACTAAGACCACTAGATGATCGAATCGTCGCTGTGAAAACGAAATATTTTATCCGCTAGTTTCTCGCCAGGAGTTCCCCTTTATGAACAACTTATTCTCATCCTTTATCAACCCGTTTCAGCCTGCCGTTCAATGAAAGGAAAGTTGGTTTTGTTAGGAGCTCCCAAGAAAGAATACGTTCTTTTTGCCGAAAATTTATTATTGGAACGTTTATCCACCATACTACATTGTGGCCAGCAACAAAACTTTCCCAGTGTATGACCCTTAACCCCAACAACGCATATCGACCACCGTTCATCGATCTGACCGTAACGTGAATATATTAAAGTTAAAATCACAAGTGTACTGCTATGCACTCTAATAAATTTTGTTTCAAAAGTTTATCCTGTAAATTTTTTTTGTAAACAGAGGTATATAAATATATTACATTCCGTTTGATTCGTGTATTTCGCTTGTTTTTCTGTTCTATAAAAATATTGTGGAAAATCGGTCAAAACCAGGGAACAGTTATGATTTCTAACAACATAGAGACTATTTGATGAGCCTACTCCAAGCGGGCTTCCGTGGCTGGACCAATGTATACGGGGAGAAGCTAGGGGTCCGTATGACTCTTGCGAAGAAAAAGTTAGTATATGTTTTGTAAAAAGTAGAGACAGCATTGGTAAGCAGAAATCTAAAGTATAATTTCAAACAATATAAATCGGTATCCCTAGTGCATATCGAATTCAAACGTTAATAGTAACAATTATTCTTTTTATTCTTTGATAAATTCAGTTTGTCCTAGTTTGCTTTTAAACTCGAGAAGGGGTTTAGGTTGTTTTTTTCCAAACAAGTTCATTTATTTGTACAGGCTTAATCAC